>PVJH01025591.1:0-31268 GCA_004026705.1 Nesogale talazaci
GCTGAGCTGGGCCTGCCACGTGGAAGCAGGGGTGGTTGAGAGCCGACGCAGGAGGGAACGAGAGGCTTTGGAAGAGTCGCAGAAGGAGAAGGGAATGGAGCAGGAGAAAGGTGTGATCAGAGGGAGCCACGGTTTCCAAGCTGGAGGACCCAGGCTCAGAGCACCCTGAGAAAGGCCTTTGGCCAGTCAGTGAATGTTCTGAATACCTCTATCGATTAATAACCTTCCTATAAATAAGTGGATGACTGGGAACCACACCCAAGGAGGCTAAAGGTTGGTTGGTGATGGGCAGAGTCTCGAGCTGGTGCAAACAGGTATCCCTCCTCTGCTAAGGGAAGGGCCGTGTCTACTCCGAAGCAGCTTGGAAAAGCAGCTATTTCTGAGCCATTGACCCTTGCCTACCTCTGCAGTGCAGGTCTGTCTACTCTGACCCACGGGGGCACGAGGCAGCTCCGGAAAGGTTTCTCTCACCCTCTTGCAGCACTGCTAAGGGCTACCTGCTGGTGCCGCATGCCACTGAGCTGGGGGAAAATCCAGGAGTCTCCTTGCCACCTCCTCCAGCTCTCATGGTCAGAGTCTGGTTCACAAATGCGAGCTTGTTACCAATCCAGATGTGTGGTAAAGGGTCGTTATTTGCAGATGATGTGCTGCTAGCACTGCATGTCTGGAGAAAATCCGATTTAAAGCCACAAGAAGTAATAGGATAGTAAATAAATAATTCATGGTGGAGAGATTGAATCAAGATGTCAACTGGAACCAGGGCTGGAAGGCAGAGGGAGGGAGGGAGGGAGGGAGGGAGGGAGGGTGGCAAAGTCACTGGAAAGAAAAGGAAAAAAGTCAGTTTGACCACTTGCTCCAACCTCCCCCTCCCGATCCAAATCCCTGATCATGACCAGGAAACTATATATATTTTGTGGTTTCTAGCTCGAGTACAGATTTTAGGTGTATGCCCTCGTCAGAAACCACAAGAAATCCAGGGTCTTGGAAAGCAAAAGGCAGATGAGATTTAATGGAAGGCAAAAAAAAATCCAACTATTAATGTGCCCAGCAACGCATGAAAGCGGAAATTCTACAGCAAGAACCTTAAGTCATTCTCAGTTTTGACATAAGTTCGGATGCCTTTTGTGTTAGACAGAGTTCCCTAGAGAAACAAAACCAGGACACTTAAGATTTTATATAGATATATGCAACATAAGAAATAAACAGCTAATTAGTCAACAGAGCAGTACAAATGGTTCATTTCTTTTTTTCTTTCTTTTTTTTTTTTGTGGGCATCACTACCCTCTGGTGGGAATAGGAGACCCAGTCTTGCTCCTGGAGAGCTGCTGCTGAATTTGAAGCGCCAACCCTGTGGGCTGCAGTCCCACACTCAACCACGACGCCACCAGGGCTCAGCCCCAAATGGTTCATTTCAACTCACTTCCATGAGACGGTTAATACACTGGCCTTCAACTCCTGAGGGCTGCTGGGTGCAAGTCAAGGATGCAGACAACTGAGTCTTCTGAAGAGCAATACAGACAGTCCAGTCAGAGGCAGCAAACAGCCTGGCAGGTCACCAACCGCCAGATGACAGGGTCCGACAGTCTCCAGCTGAAGTGATGTATGCATCAGCTGTGTGGCGGAGCAGGTCTGGAAGGAACCTCAAGCTACAGCCACGCAGTTCATGGGTTGGGTGTCCCACAGGTAGTGTAGCCCGCAAGTTGAGGCAGTGAAGTAGCTAAGTGAGCCCCACACTGGTCCAATCAACAGAGAACAAGAGACAGAAAGATGAGGCCCACCGAGCCATGTATCTCTTTGTCCTTCAATTAAACTATAACTTTATTAACCCCACATGGGTTTTTTGGCCAAGTTGGTACAATAATTCTACTTATCTTACCTTTTGAGTTCTTTACGCAAATGCTTTTGGACCAATGAAACACTAATATGGCTGTGCTTAGCCCAGACCCAGGGGTCGGGGTGGGGGGCCAGCCCAAGAAGGGTTAGCTTGCCCTCGGACTTACATGAAGCGCTAGGGGATTTGCCTGGCAGGTCTTGAGTGATTTGATTTGAAGCCATCTCTTTTCAGAGTGGGAGGCCTGGGGACTGGTGATTCAGGGCCTTGTGGTCAATGAACCACAGATCCCCGGACCACCTCAGTGAAAGCCCAGAATCAACCCCTAACCTCGCTTTAACCCGTGACTCCATGCGTCTCCCCACCACGCCTCCCTCTTTCCTGCTGGGCTGTCCTGGCTGTGACAGGCACGCGCTCACCTGCCGCCCGTCATGATCTTTCACGGTTTTCTTTGTTGTGTCTGGGATTTCCTTCCTCGGGAGGACTCTGTTTTCTTCTTTGTCTGGTTGAAGGCTTTGTAAAGAGTCGCCAGAGCTCCTGTTAGTGGTGTCGTGGACTGGACTGCTAACCAAGGCCAGTAAGTGGAACCCACGAGCAAACCCATGAGAGGAAAAACAGGCTCAGGGCAGGTCAGCTCTGTCCTCTGGGATGACTGTGAGTCAGAGTCAACTCCATCGTGGTGGGTTTTCACTAGTGTTGATGTTCTTTGTGGTTTTTTTTCTTTAATCGTTTTATTGGGGGCTCATACAACGCATCACAATCTGCGCATACATTCATTGTATGCAAAGCACATTTGTATATTTGTAGTGGAGAAAGGAGGAGCTAATACCAAGGGCTTAAGTAGGAAATGTTTTGAGAAGGACGACAGTGTTGATGTCTTTATAGCACATGTTTGAAGCGGGGAGGCGGGTGAGTTTTTCTCTCCCATCTTGTAGGGCAAGAGCAGTGGACCTGGGGATCAGGAGAGAGCCTGGGCAGCTGTCAAGCTGTCAGGTGACATGTGGGCCATGGCCAGGCCTTGGCCTTCCATCCCAAATCATCTGCTCCACTTCCCTGCGCACCCGCCCCCCCGCCCCTTCCCTCCACCTGCCTGATTTGCACACAAGTGACAGGACTCCTTTCCTTTATAAACAATGAGCCCCTTATCAGTAAGATTTTAAAAACAAAACAAAACACAAGCCTAACAACAACAACGAAAAGCAAGGATTTTTAGAAGCAGTTGAGAGGTGAAAATTGCCAATCGCTAATAAGCACATGGCAGAGGCTCACTCAGCAGCCTGTGGGATCGTGAAGAGTGGATGGGAAGAGGTACCGGAATTCAGAAACACGCAACCAACTCGCTGGGAAGGGGCGTGGATACAAGAAAGACCCCAAACTCACCTGCAAGGGAACTGCACAGTCCCTCCCAAAAGGGCCCCAGGGAAAGCACGCTCAATCCAGGGTGCAGGAGGGCAGGATGAACCACATACATATCCTAGACCGGGGAAAGGCCCCAGCCCCACCCCACCCCACCCCCACCGCTTGCCCCTCCTATGCAACTTCAGGGCAGGAAGCACTGGGGGTCGGGGGGGAGAGCAAGGCCGAGAATTCACCCACACCCACATCACCCCAGGTCCTGGGGGGGGGTGGCGGGAACAAGCTGGAAAAGCCACGACTGTTGTCAAGCTGGACTCTGCACCCTGGCTCAGCCCACCTCCCCCCACAGCACGGGACACGGGGCGCTTTCCTTCAGCTTCTGCCATTGGGCGCCTTCTCCCACCTGAGCCTGGTCTCCCCAGGCTGATGGACCAGCACCTCCAATCGGCAGACACCGCTGTGGCCAGGGCAGCGAGGAGGCTGCTCACTCCAACACGGAGGAGCTAGCACCCACAAACGCGTGCTCTCACGCAGGGTGGGGCACTCTGCGAAGCGCAGCTCTGCGGGCCACTGCACAGGGGCCCCGTGGCTTGCGAGGGGAGGCTTCATTGGGAGCTGGGAGCGGCAGTCCAGATGTTGCTCAGCGCTGCCACATCCGGTGGCTTGACCTGTGCTCGAGGCCCGCTCGGCCCTGCCTTGGCCGCCAGCCCCTGGCCGGCCGCATGAGTCCTCACAACATGGCGTCAGTCCAGAGAGCAATGGCTTCCTGTATGACCTTGTCCTGAAAGTCCAACTCCGTCATCCCAACCTAACTTCAGGGCCGACGGGGCGGGGGCGGGGAGTGGGGGTGGGGGCGGCTGCTGTCTGAGGTAGAGGCCAGACGGACCTTTGATCAGACCTCACTGGCCCTCCCACAGCCCTCTCCACTTCTCCTCTGGGCTTGCTCGCCCCTGTAAGGGCCACACAAGACTCTCAGACCGCGCTGGACGGTGACGGGGTTTATGAAGGCACCGCCTAGACACCTCCATCAGCCCAGGCCTTCTCAGGGCCGGGCCGCTCCCTCAGTGCTGTGCTCCCCACACCCTTTCAGGACAAGCTGTCCTGGTCTGTGTAGCTCCACACTGGCCTCTCCCCGTCTGCAGCCACACCTCTTTTAAGAGGTCTGCCCCTCACTCTTCTCCATTCTTTCTGCTTCTCCCTGCCCTTTCTCTTCCCGCTTCCTTCTATGTAAAAGCCCTTTGTGGGGTTGGTTCCACAACTCCTCACCAACCTCAAGGCCTGTCCAGTCCACCAGGACTACAAACAGACCAATCCCCGCTGGTTAGGCGACTGACCTGTTGTCTGCAGACCCTTTGACCAACCCTTGCAAGTTTCAACCCAGTCAGAGGGCAGGCTGCAGCCCAGGACCAAGCCAGGACTATCAAGCCACAAGTTGTGTCTCGCGTGTGCAGGAAATGTCCATCAACCTTGTTCGAAGTAAGGAACCCTCAAGGCTAGAGAATGAGGGCAAAGGTAACTCCTCAGGGCGTGGGGAAAATTTCTCTGTTTTTTCAAGACAGCAAGGCAAAGGCCAGAGGACCTGGCAGGAGTGGCTCTCACCTACCTGCCTGTCTCCTAGGTCCCTTGTGACCCGCCAACACGCAACTCCAATCACCTGCAACATCCGCAGCCCCTTCTTCAGATTTGCTGATTCCTCTGCCTAGAAGTGTCTTTCCCTCGATCTTTGCACGGCCAGTCCTAACTCACCTTTCAGGCCTCAGCTGCAAGGTCACCTCCCAAGAGGATTCCCCGATCACCTTATCAAAGACAGCCTCCCTCCCCTGCCAGTCCTCTGTCTGCCATCCTTGTGTCCTTACTTCTCCTTCGAGCCCTGGTCTCTACCTGAAACCGCCTTGTTCACTGTAGAGCTTCTATCCCAGTGTGTTCTCAGTAAGAGGCCTTGGTTATAAGCAACAGATGGCTCTCTAGCTGGTGTAAATCAAGGAGGAATTTATCAAAGGATACTAGGTCTCCAGGAAGCCAGGGAAGCAGAGTTGGAAGCCGAACATCTGGCCAGGGCTACCCCACACTCCCTGCACACAGACACTGCGGCCGTCTCGGTGGGCTGGAAGAAGACACGGTTCCTGGAACGTCTGCAGCTGCAGCTTCTAAAGATCAGCGGCTCTAGTCCCATCCTCACCCGAGAGGGTCACTTGACATCGGCGTCTTAGAGACCCTTAGCCTCAGGCAGGCTTGTCTGACGGGGAGTGTCCTAAATCCAGTGCTTGTGCTCCGTCTGCAAGAGAGGCCAGGAAAGTTTCTGTCTTCCATCAGGTGGAGGTGTAAGTTGTTTTTTGGTTTTTTAATCATTTTTACTGGTGGCTCTTACAGTTCTTATAGCACTCCATACATCAATCACATGTGTACATATGTTGCATCATTTCCAAAACATTTTCTACTTGAGCCCTTGGTATAAACTTCTCTTATTTCCCCTCCTTCACCACCCTCTCACGCTCATGAATCCTTGATCAATCATATATTATTATTATTACTACTACTTCCTAGCTTGCACAGTCTGTTGTCTCCCTTCACCCACATGTCTTTTATTTGTCCCCTTGTGATGGGTGATGTAAGTTTTTAAACTAGGGAACACTCAGCCTAAGAGACAGTAGTCTATGGTTTGTGGAAGTAAGCTTTACAGTCCACCCCTTTAATTACTTAGCAACATTATCCACGTTTCCCCCTCCCCCCCTACCCCTGCCCTTAACATCACCCAAAACAGCAGGACCCAATAGCAAGCTGTGGGCTATTTATCAAAGAAAAAGGTACTTGTGGTAAGTTCATGGCATTATTCCAAAATGCCTTCTGCTGTCCTCTTTTTACCTTGTTTGTGCATTGATCTACTGCTTGCCTAAAGCATTCTCTGTGTAACCTCTATGAGAATGAGAATCTTCTTCAGCACTATATCCTCAGTACCTAAGGCAATAAGGACCCTGTGTGATGTCAACAATGTGTGCTCACTTGCTAACCAAAAAGTTGACACTTCAAACCACGGAAACGGCATCATGGAAGGAAGACCCAGATATCTGCTTCCATAAAAATTGCAGCAGGAGAGGCTTCTGGAGTTCAGTTCTACTCTGTAGCACATAGGTCACCGTGAAAAGTACCTGACATATCTTTTTTAAAAAATCTCTTTGCAGCTGAGCCCCTCTGGCGTAGTGGTTGTTCGCAGGACTGCGGCCCACTGGGTTGGAGGTTCAAATCCAGTAGCAAGGCTGGGCCTCCTATTCCTACCACTGGAAGGCAGTGATGCCACAAACAAAACAAACAAACAAAAAATCTCTTTGCTATCAAGTCTATTCTGACTCATAGTGACCCCCCAGGACATGGCAGAAATACTCTTGCAGATTTCCAAGCAAGACTACAAGTATTTACAAATATTTACAAGTATTTACAAATACTACAAGTATTTACAAGCCTTTCTCCCTTGGAGCAGTTGATTGTTTTGAACTGCTGACCATGAAGTTAGTAGCCTGTGTTAGTTCGGGTAGGCTAGAGAAACAAATTCATAGACACTCATAAGTGTATAAGAAAGAGTTTTATATACAAGAGCAATTGAATATTGAGAAAACATTCCAGCCCGGTCCAGTCCATAAGTCCCATGTTAGCCCATATGCTCGGTACCATCTATAAAGTCCTCTGCTGACTCATGAAACACACACAATGGCATCGAATGCAGGAAGCTCACAGGCCATTGGGTGGGAAGTCTTGTCGATTCAGTGGTAGTGTGAAGCATCTCATTTGCTGGCAGGGGTCTCCACGTGGTTCCTCCAGCTCCCAGATTTCTGGCTGCATTAAGGTAGCTTCATGTGACTTCTTATAAGAAATGTCTTGCAAGGAGTAAGCAGAGAGACAGTGTGTCTCCTGCCTCCAAAGAGGAATTTCAAGACTTCCCAGAATCCTCAGGGGGAAGGCCATGCCCACACAGAGACGTTATTGGCTATACAGTGATTAACACGCTAGACTCCATCCCTGCGCTCCTAATCCTCTCAAATTGACAACAGGTTATGTAACTACCACACAGCCCAACACACAACCCACTACGCCAGTAAATGTTGATTAAGTTAAAGAATTGTACCCACTAGGTCTCAACTTCCATGCTAGCTGTCTCTTCCTTTGGCAATATCCAGTGTCAAAGTCCAAAAAGGAAATATAACTCTTTCTGTCTGTTTGTACCAAGCTTTGAAATAGATTGTGTGTCTCTAGGGCGGCTTTAACAGACATTTGTTTTCTTATAGTTTCAGAGACTGGAAGGCCAAATTCAGGACACCAGCTCTGGGAAAGGGAAGGCTTTCTCTCTCTTTCAACTCTGGAGGAAGGTCCTTGCCTCGGCGATCTATATATGATTTGGTATTTCTCTTCCCCCATCTCTACTTCTTTGGAGATACTTTTTACATCCCGAAAGTGGTTGATTCAACACTAGGCATGGGTGCTCAGGACCTTAGTCTCCGGGGACGCCAAGGTCAACTGGATGACATGGTCCACAAAGACAATATTCTACATCCTGCTCCGGCGAGTAATGGCTTGAGTGCCAAGAACTCAAGCAGCCTTCGGAGGTTCAGCTATTCATCTCTGGCTGTCTGGAGGAGAAAACAATGGTAAAAATCAAAGATGCATGGGACCAAGTAGTCCAATGGACCACTGGGCTAAACAGACATCAGTGATCATGCCCTAAGACCAGAAGAACTAGACGCTATCTACTGATCATGACCAACTGTTCTGAAAGGGGTCACATTAGAAGATTTGGGATGGAGAGGGAGAACAATGTGAAACAAAACTCAAAATCATTAAAACAAATTACTGGTTGGATCAAGAATGGTGGGGTCACCAGGACTATGGCCCTGGGTCTCCCTTCAGGTCTGGAAATGAACTCACCCCCAGTAAAGTAACCAGATATTAAGTGGGTCACTATTGACCAGGGGCGGGAGAGGTTCTTGATAAAAAATTTGGTCTGTAAGGAGCAATAAAAATAGGCTGAGCCGGGCTGAGCCCTGGTGGCGTAGTGGTTGTGTGCGGGACTGCAGCCCCCTAGGATGGAGGTTCGATTCCAGCTCCACGGAGCAAAGGCTGGGCTTCCTAATCCCACCACCTGAGGGCAGTGATGCCCCCCCCCAAAACAAACAAACAAACAAAAAAACAAAAATAGGCTGAGCCCTGGTGGCGTAGTGGTTGTGTGCGGGGCTGCGGCCCACTAGGTTGGCGGTTCAAATCCAGCAGCGGCTCTCCAGGAGCAAGACTGGGCCTCTTGCTTCCACCAGAGGGCAGTGATGCCCCCCCCCAAAAATATTCATAGAATGCAAAAACAGTACTGTAATATATTTATTCAATTTTAAAATGCTGAGGGACGCAGGACAAATTGTTAAAAAGCAGGACATCTGGTCACCTCATGACTCCGTTGCCCACTGTCTATAAAACCAATAGACAGTTCTATAATGGGAACAAAGGTACTAGTGATATTCCACACCACAGAATCGTCAACCATTTGAGATCAAAAGGGCAGCATTATCTAAAGACAAAAGTCAGAGGAATTAGGAAAGAATGGGGAGAGGAAACAGGAAACACAGGGTGGAAGTGAGTGAAGTGCTGGCATGCTGTGGGGATTTCAATCAATGAAATGAAGCAAAAGATGAATGAGTCATTGAATAGAAAACTGAACTGCTCTCTAACCCTTCATCCTGTTCACAATAAAAAGTTGGAAGAGAGAGAGAGACTGCTGCCCCAGAACAAAAAATCACATCGATGTGAATGAGGGGGAAAGCAGAGTGGAGACCCAAAATCCATCTGTAGACAATTGGACATCCCTTTACAGAAGGGTCACATGGAAGAGATGAGTCAGACAACCGATGAAGCACACAACTTTCCTCTAGTTCTTTAATGCCCCCCCCCACCACTATCATGACCCCAATTCTACCTTACACATCCAGCTAGACCTGAGCTTGTACATGGGTACAGGTACAGATAAGAGCTGGAAACAGAGGGAATCCAGGGCACATAAACCCTCATGACCAAGAATGAGAGGAGCAATACTAGCAGGGGAAGGAGAAAGTGGGGGGAGAAGGGGAATCCATCTCAATGATCTCCTATAACCCCCGCCCAAGGGGATTGACAACAGACACGTAGGTGAAGGGAGACAGTGGTTGGTGTAAGACATGGGACAAATTTATAAATTATCAAGGGTTCATATGGGTGGGAGGGTGGGGAAGGGGGGTAATGAGCTGATACCAAGCACTGAAATAGAAAGAAAATATTTGTAAAATGATGATGGCAACAAATGTGTAAATGTGCTTGACACAATGGATGCATGGATGGATGGAGGGATGGATGGATGGATGGATGGATGGATGGATGGATGGATAGACGGACGGACTGTGATAAGAGCTCCCAATAAAAATGATGTTTTAAAAAGAGGAGAGATTGACTCAGGACACACCATCATACCTACACTCATTGTGGAGCAGAGCGATAGCAAAGAGTAGGCACTCCCGAATGGGACTGCAGCCACGGGCCTAGAGGTTTGGGTTTACCACACACAATTCAGGGAGACTTCATTCAATACAGAACTCCAAACAACCACCTAGGGGTTCCACCTCGCCTTTCTTCTGAGCAGCCTTTCTCTGGGCAGCCTCGCAGGGTAATTTTTCTGTCACCCAGGAACTCCCTATAGATGGCCAGGAGCTCTGAACGGGACGCCCAGGGAGAGCAGTTAGCCGGCGCTGTCCGTCAGAGGGGGGTCACGGCACCCGGACTGTGGCTGACATTCTAGTCCCACTCTGCCGGAAGGTTGGAGTCTCAGGTCAGCACGAAAGACTTCGTCTCAGACCGTCAAAAAGCCTTGGAGTTTGACAATCCCTGGTGTTCCCTCTAAGGTTTCCCGCTGCTGGGTCGGCTTTTTCCTCAGCAGATGGCTGTGTCCATGGATGAGCAGCAGACGGGGCGGCTGCTCCCCCAGGGGTTATGTTGTATGAAAAGCACCCGTCTGTAGACATTGGAGTCGTTCTTCATGGGGAGATGCTTGCTCGGCTGCCCATCACGGCCTCGATCCGACCCACTGTGGAGCAAAGACGCCAGTGAGTGGCAGGCTTCTCCGCCTTCCAGCAGCCCCTGAGACGAGTGGAGGCACCCCATCCCGTACGCCCCCCTCTCCCCATACCGTTCCGAGACCGAGTCTACCCGAGCACTGTCACTCACTTCCTTCTCCTGCAGGGGCCCAGTTGGATCGAACCCTTGGCCTTTGGGGTGAGCCATGGAGCACTGTCAGCACGGCATCTCCAGGGCTCCATGGAATAGCAAATGTCCCTGATTTAAACTGTCCTCGCCCTCACTTTCCGCTTTTTTGAACATGGCTGCACGACAAGGCTTGGGAACTTTTAGGTTGAACTTTCCGAAACACGGATTCGCGGGGGTAGGATTTGCCCATGAATCGCCGAGGACGCCAGAACATCAGAGGAAGACAGCGCCTCTGACCCCGGTGCCCGCCCGAGCCCAGCAGCCGGGGAGAGAGCTCAGTGCTAACCGACAAGTGCATTGGCGGCCGGGGAGATCTCCTGGAGGACCTGGGAGGCTTTCAGAGAACAACGTTGGCTTCTTTTCTGGGAGACGAACCTGAGGAGAGCTGAGCAGGGGAGCTGGGGGCTCCATCCGTCAGGACATCTGGGGACACTGTAACGGGGAAGGAACAGCAAGGAGGGTTATCAACCAGGGGAACCTAAGACGAGGCAAGTGAAGAACATTAACAGGGAGACAGGAAGAAAGAAAGGAAAGATCGCAGGCTTTAAAAAAAAAAAAAGTGAAGCTGTGTGACGGTAACTAAATAAAGCTAAGTCCCTAGAGTTCCTAAATGAAATAAATCCAGAAGAACAGAATCAATGAGTAATGATAGCCTTGTTTATTTGCTCTTATGCACGCACCGAAACCAAAATAACTGCCATTGAGTCGAAACCGTCTCACAGAAACTTAGTAGGACAGGCTGGTTTCCATGTCTCTCTTTTGTTTCCCCAACAGTGTCATTGACAAGTGACTTACATACCAGAGAATTCAATAGTTCGATCATATCAGAGAGAATTGTACAATTACCCCCACATCACTTTTGTTTAGAACATTTCTCCTCCCCACGGTTAAATCACCACCCAGTCACAGTCCCTTCTAGTGCTTCCTCCCCCCTCTCATTTTCACCATTTACTCCCAAGATCCCTTTCCCCACCTCATCACCCATCTCCATCCCTGTAGTCCCTTGTATCGGTTAATCTCATTGTGCGTCTCCTCCTCCTGCGCTGCACAATCAGGAGACCCAATAAGACTGTCACTCTTCTCTCTCTTTTTTCTTTTCTTTCTTTTTCTTCTTCTTCTTTTTTTTTTCCTCACATCACTGCCCTGGTGGGAATAGGAAGTCCAGCCTTGCTCCTGGAGAGCTGCTGCTAGATTTGAACTGCCAACCCTGTGGGCTGCAATCTTGCACACAACCACTGCGCCACCAGGGCTCGGTTCAAGACTGTCATTCTCTTGTTTTTGTTTTGGGCATCACTGCCCTCTGGTGGTCATGGTTGTTAACCTAGTGCTGTTCCTGAGAGCCGCCGCTGGATTTGAACTGCCAAGCCCACGGGCCACCATCCCACACTCAACCACTTACGCCACTGGGGCTCAGCCAAGACTGTCACTCTTTATGGAAGTAGATAGTCCCATCTGATGGTTTCGAACTGCTGATTGTCCCATGAGAATTTCAATGGAGGCCTTACCCCCTCCGGCCGACAGCCCTTCAGATTCATTTTGATTCCCCAAACTCAAACAATATTTTAAAAGGACACTCCTTGAGTCCCTCAAGAAACGCAGAGCTGCTGCTTCAATGGTGTATACGTGGAAAAATGGGGATTGTTGGTGGATTGTTGGTGGAAAGGGACCCCAGGAGATGGGAACACCACCTTCCACAGGGCCGCCGCTGAGTCCCAGGTGGAGGATATGTCCGGAACAACAGTCCGTATTTGGTTTTCAGGCTAGCATCCTGTAGTCATATGTTTTGACTTGCCCTCAACTAGAGAGCTAGCCAAAAGTGTCCACCTGTGGGTGAACGGATAACTGGAACGTGGTACATACATACAACGGAAAACTACATAATGATAAAGAGTACATGAAGGAGGAGAGCCTGGTGGGCTGTGGAGGACGTTGTGCTGAGTGAAATAAGCCCATCACAGAAGGACACATGTGAGAGGAATTCAAAAAGCTCATGAGAAAATGCCATGACGCTTTCCCGTGAACTTTTTGGAGCCCCCTCACGTTGTATGATCCTGCTTTTCAGGAAGACAAGAAGAGGTTCACTTCTCCTGTTGACCACAGATGGGAGGGGCAAGGGGGGAGAATCGCTTGCTAGAGAGTAGGAAACGAAAGTTACCGGCATTGAGGGTATTCTGACTCACAGCGACCCCATGAGACAGAGTAGAACGGGCCCTCTGAGTTTTCCAGCGATAACGCTCCGTGAGAGTAGCAAGCCTCTTCTTTCTCCAGAGAAGCAGCAGGTGGCTTTGAACTGCTGACTTAGCAGTGAGCAGCCCGACTGGGGCAGGGAACGGCACACATAATACGGCGGAAGTTAGTACAACACGAATCGAGTAAATAAAGATGCTGAGAGGCACACGAGAATAAAGGACAATTATTGTAAATGTGATAACAATCTTGCAAGACCAGTAATAGTAACCAAACACTGGTTAGTTGTTACATAGGAAGATATGCATGCTATATAAATGTGGGACTGTGGGAGTACATACACATATGAGTATATATGAGTATGTCTATGGGCATTGGTCATTCTGTTTGTATGTGTTGCATATGTAGGTCTATTCATACATATAACAGAGCACATCATGGACACAGTTATGGAAAGCTCATAGACATACCTAACCACCTCGTGGGCCTGAGTTACTGCGTCTGAAGGCTCAGAGTCGGGCTCTCAGGGAACACCTGGGTCAGTCGGCATAACTTGGTTCATCCATGCAATGCTCCACAATACTCCAGCTTTGTGGAGCGGCATCTGGGGTCTGAAGTTGAGCAGCCATCTGGAATGCGGCCGTTAGTCTCCCCCTGTCTGGAGCTAAGGAAAGTGCATTGAGCCAAAGGAGGGAGGACTTCGATGATGGTCCACAGGACGAATGGCCCACCGTGACCCCAGCCATCTCCGACCAGGAGCACAATGGAAGGTGCCGGTGAAAGTGAGAGAGAAGATGTGGAAGAAAACTCAATGTAGAGGAAACTCCAGCCAGACCAGGGTTCCTAGGTTGATAAGAGAACTAAGGGGAAAAGGAGGCGCTGACACCAAGGGCTCAAGGAGAAAGAAAATGTTTTGAGAATGACGATGGCAACAAATGTCCAAATGTGCTTGGTATCCAATGGATGGATGGATCATGATAAGATTTGTATGAACCCCAATAAAATGATTGAGAAAAAAAAAAGAACAGAACGGAGGAACTCTTGAAGACACCCTTTTAACCCTTTTAACGCAGTCGTTCCTGGTGCTTACCCATGAGCCAGAATAATAGCTTGACCTATAAAGCTAACAACGACGCCTGGAGGATGTGCTTCTTAGAACAACCGGCGAGGCCTGACCAGATTGGCCACATTTTCTGGAAGGCAAAGCTGAGAAGGACAAGAGGGGCAGGGAAACTGGGGGATGAAATTGATCAGGAAAGGCAGGGTGGAAATGGGGCGCATGCTCACACGCTGTGGGGATGGCCAACAGTGCATACGTTGTTGACGGCAAACAAATTTGCTGCGAAAACTTTCACCTAGAGGACAATAAGAAGCTTTTCGAACAATGACATAAGTGGAAGAAGTCAAACCCAGATGGCCACGCGAGCGTGTGTGTGACTGTGTTGACATTAAATGTCCAAACCGGGCAAACCCACAGAGATGACAAGTAGATTAGTGGTTTCCACTCTGGGAGCACTGACTGACTGCTCAGGCACACGGGACTCTGGGGAATGACCCCAGCCTTCTGAACTCACTGCTGTGGGCGCGTGTGCCCGCCAGCTGCTCTCGGCTCATCATGAGTGACCCCACGTGAAAGGGTCGGACTACTCCCGAAGGTCTTGCGGGGCCGTCAGCTTTCTTTCTAGGGGTGAATCTGAACCGCCAACCTTTTGGTTGCCAGGTGATAGTTTTGCCACTGTGCCTTGTTCTGCAATTCCCTGAAGCGGATACCTGCTGCCATTGCTTCGAGTCGGACTCAGAGGGAGCCTAGAGACGATAGATAGTGGTTCCACCTTACTAAGGTTCTAAAAACCGCAGCCCTGGACTCTTGAAGAGGGGCAGTAAGATGGTCGGGAATCAAGCTCGGTGAGCATGTTTTATTTTTTGAAATAAAGCAAGGGGAATGGGCTTCTCTCAAAACTGGGCCAAGACCGTGTGTAAAGAAAACCGAATTTCAGTGGGAGTTCTGGTGGGCCAGGGGAAAGCAAGCCTGGAGCCCTGTCTCCAAGTCTTTCTGACTCTGCCCAGTGAGGTAGACCCTTCTGCATCCCCGCTTCCCCCCACCTCATCCCAAGTAGGTTTCTACTCTTTGTTCTGAGGACCCATTGAGACCTTCCCTCCATCTGTCCAAGTAAGCGTCACCACCCCATCTGACCAGACCCTCCATCCAGGAAGGAGGGGGTCCCTGGTACCAGAGCCCCCTCTCTCTGCCCCTTCCCTTCTTGGTTCTTCCCCCTGCATTGATTGAGGGCCGACTGTGGGTCCCAGGGGCCCCAGCCACCAGCCGCTCCCAGGGGAAAAGGGGAGGCTTCTGCTCCAGCAAAGAGCTCCAGCCGCCTGGGCCCATCTGCTCTGGCTTCGGGTGGGAGGGGACTTGAGGACCGTGTTGTTTGCTTTGGGATGTGCCCTTCACCCAGCTGTGTGGGTGGCACTCCGCCCAAGAGTTTCTCAGAAGAAAGACCACGCCATCTCCTTCCCCCAAAATGAGCTGGTCATCACCCGAGGGGACGAGAGTCGCCTCATCAGGAACTGCTTGCTTTTCTCTGCCATCTGCGGCTCGACGGCCTGGGCCTGGTGGGGCAGTGGCTACACGTCGGCCCGGGATCCGCATGGTCGCCAGTTTGGAGCCACCAACAGCTCCGAGGGAGACAGACAGGGCTTTCCTCTCCAGTCAGCAGCCTCGGAATGGGGGTGGCTGACTTGCTGGCAGTGAGAGCCTTCTACTTCTCCTGCACACATGGCGGGGAGTGCCGTGTGTCGGTGCCCTGGCCTGCTGCCCTGGGCTTGACTACGCCCCCCCACCCCCCACTAAGCCCTCTGACTGCTCCCAGACACCACAGGCACAGCCCCCAGCCGTGCGCATGAGGAGAGGCGACAGCACTTTCTGTACCTCGGGGACAAAAATAAAAACCCAGCCGCTTAAGCGTCACTCCTCCTGCAGCGCCGACTTAATGACGGGAGTAGGGGGAAAACTCCAGCGTCTGAACAAAGAGACAGACGTCGCAGCTTTGTTATAACAACTGACATGCTTACTTCGCATCCCTCTTTAGAAAAAGGTGGTGGTGGGGGGTGTGCTCGCCAAATGCTCTCACACACTCACACCAAAATAAGATAAAAAGAATCAGAGCAGACACAAAGACAAAGCGGCCTCAGTTGCCCTCCAGCCTGGCCCTGTCTGGGGACCCGCTGCCTCACACCGTCCTGGACACAACCACGTCAGGGGGTCTCTGTCTCTCGCCGTCAGCTCTTTCGATCCCTGCTTCATGCCTCTGTCTTTCCATCTTTCTAGAGCTCAGTCGCCACCTGTCTTTCCCCGTCTCCGCCGGGACCCCGCTCTCGGCTCCTCTCTTCTCAAGAGAGCAGAAGGCTTTCTTTGCTGGCACCATCCCTGGCCCATGTTTGCAGGCCCCTCACAGGTCGGTGCTTACACATTGGTCTGTGGGTCCCGAACTCCCAGGGCTCCCCTGGAGGCCAGCAGCTCCCTCTGTCTTGCAGCTGTGTGAGCCCAGTGGTGACTTGGGGAGAGGCGGCCAGCGGGCAGTGGGCAGGTAGCAGGGGCCGCTCTTAAGACTGTGTGGGAGGATATAAATGTCCTCAGCTCAAAGGGCGAAAATCTGGGATGCGGCTCAAAAAAGTCTCCTCTGTTAAGTCTTTCTTAGACACACAGATAAACCTTTTCCAGACACAGAAGAGGAGTGCTCTGAAACTCCCTGGGACAGACCCTGCATGGAACGCCCCTGATACCTTGTGCTCCCTTTTGTGGATTATATAAGAAGGGGTGTGACAAGTTTATGGGGGAAATTCCATTTTCCATTTTCCTTCATTTCATTTTCACCCAGCTGTGAAGCAAACAGAGGAGCACTTCTAGTCCTCCCAGAGGTGCCATGGAAGAAAGACCTGGCTAACCACCTCTGGAAACCAGCCTTGGTAAACATACGGCGCACACATGGGTGGCCATGAGTTGCAGTCAACTCCATGGAAGTTTTTTGTATATTTGTCTCTATCTACACACACAGGCGAGTAACTGAAAAGGATTACTACCAAGTCACAGAAGCTGTTGTAAACGAAAAGATCAAAAAGCGAAGCTGTTGCTTCTTGAGGCATGTTTCATCTCGGCCTGTACATCTCTGAAGGTGGGGTTTCCATCTTTCTAACCCTTCCCCAGAGAATTCTGCCCTTTTCACTCTCTTTTTCTTTAAGAATATGGAATCCTTCATGAATTGTCTTGTCATCCTTGTGCTGGGGTCTTGCTCATCTTCTCTGTATCGTTCCGATTTTAGTGCATGCATCGCCAAAGTGAGCACGAATTCTGCCCTTTTCGATATACATGCCAATGACAAACCTGCCAACCTGGAAATTGGGCATCCTTGAGGGGCTCAAATCGTGTCTTTTAGAACAACCTGTCAGTGGAGTTTGGGGAGCTGAAAGGAGTCTGCAGGGAAAGGGCCAGGGTGTTTGGGGTGGGGGTGGGTGTGGGTAAAGCATCTCAATGGCAGTCTCAGGACAGCTCTGGCTACCCTGGAAGAATGACGGACACAACCCCCTGCGCACAGCTTTCCTGGCCTGACCCCACCAGTGCAGATTTCCATTTTCTTTAAGCTTCTTCCTAATAAGCCTTCACGGTCCTCCTGCGCCCTTGGAGGAAATCTATCGAGATGACCCCCTTTACAGGATAGACCTGGAAGAAAATAAGAAGCAAAACACAAGCAGATCCACGCACACCTATGGTGAGTGCATCACAATTCACTGAAAGAAACCTGAACGCCCATTGGTGAGGGGATGAGAAATAAACTCGGTGCAGATACACGAGGGGACGTGGCACGTCCTCAAAGAAGAAGGACGGCACTGCCCAGCGTCTCAGGGCATGGCGTATTTGGAAGAGAGCGGCGCAAAGTTAGTCGACCCCACCAAAGCAGAGACGGCACGACACCACCAGTTTGAAGGAAAAGAAAATCAAGGAAAATGGATGTCACCCCCAAAGAAGCAAGGGAGCGGGCAGAAAAGTAAAGAAATAAAATTGTGGGTTTTTTTTAATTTTTAGAAAGGTACATTGGGAGTAACAGAGAGAGTGGTACAGGTGATACACAGGTGAAGAGAGAGAGTTGAATAGCAGAGATAGTTTTATTCAAGAACATTAGAAAGATTCTCTCTTGGTAAGCCTCCAACCAGTCGCTGTAACCTCTCTGCCTGGAATTGAACGGACGTAGCAGATTCCCTGGGAAACCAGTGTTTTGATGGGATATTGTTGTGCTTTGTTTCAAGGCATGCTGATAGAACCAAGTGCATTACTGAGAGCACTTGCCTGCAGCCATCCACTGATCACAGAGGCATATTTAAACATGTTCGCTTGGGAATAAAACTGTGCATGTCTGAACCGAGGCCCTAGTAGCAATACTGTTTTCTACACCCCGGTCTGTCTGTAAAGGAGCCCGAGTGGTGCCGTGGTTAAGTGCTGAACTGCTCCCCCAGAGGTTGACGGTTCAAGTTTCCCAGTGCTCTCTGGGGAAAAGATGTGGCAATCTGCTCCTGTGAAGACTGACCTCCTTGAAAGCCCAATGGGCAGGGCTACTTTGCCCTACGTGTTTGCTTTAAGGAAGATCTGACTGGACACTAATGGAGGAGACCGATAGGTAGGTAAGTATAGAGGTGATAGATAGTTAGATTGGTAGGTAGGAAGAAAGATAGATAGATAGATAGATAGATAGATAGATAGATAGATAGATAGACGGACAAACAGACATTGTTGTGAGGTGTCATCAAGTCAGTCTCACCCATAGTCAGCCTATCCACAGCAGAAAGAAGTACTCTATGGTCCTTCTCCCGCCTTAAAACTGTTCCTATGTGGAGTCCATTGATGCAGTTACTGTGTCAATCCATTTCATCGCGGGCCCTCTGCTTTTTCTCTGCCTGTCCACTTTATCAAATATGATGTCCTTCTCCAGGGACTGGTCCCTCCTGACAATATGTCCAAAGTCTGTAAGACAAAGGCTGGTCATCCCTGCCTCTAGGGAGCCCTCTGGCCTTATTTCTTCCAAGACAGGTGACCTTGTACTTTCAAGATTCTTCTCCAGCACCACAATTCAGATACATCAATTTTCCCCCTGCGGTCTTCCTTATTCAATGTCTACCTTTCACATGCATATGATGCCGTGAAGAATCCCATGGCTTGGGCCAGGCACACCTTAGTCCTCAACGTAACATCCTGCTCTTCAAAACAAGATAAAGAGGTCTTGTGCAGCAAGGAGATTTATCTGATGCAACACATCTTTTAATGTCCTGACTTCTGCTTCCATGAGCCTTGATTGTGGACCCAAGTAAGACACAGTCTTGGATAACTTCAACCTTTCCCCTCTGTGATGGGCAGGTTTGTGGAAGCCAGAGGCCCAGCCTTGCTCCTGGAGAGTCAAGATGGGCAGGTTTGTTATGCCAACATGGCCACAGACGATTGGTGGGTCTGTTGTGATGGCACGGCCAATGAACACACGGGGTGAATTGAGGGGCAGAGATAGGAAGGGCTCAGCGAGTCCCGCCTTCTCTCTTGCTTCCGGATCTTTGGACCAGAGAGCTGCCTGGTTCGTCCTGTGCCTCGACCTCCAAGCAACACTAACCGTGGGACACCTACTTGTGGACTGTGGAGCTGTGAGTTGAGGTTCCTTCAAGCCCTACTTCACCACACTCCTGGGATATACATCTCTTGAGCTGGGACTGTTGGACTCTGTCATCTGGCTGACTGTTGGCGACCTGCTCTGCCGTTTGCTGCCTGTGACCAGATAGCCTGAATTGCTCTACAGGGGACTACTCAGCGGCCCTCAAGACTCCAAGGACTGCCAGTCTTTTAGCTGTCTCACGCAAGTGAGTTGCACCGAGCAATCTGCACTGCTTTTTAGATAGTTAACTGTTTCTTTCTTATCTTATATACCTTTCTCTATATATAAATATATAAAGAGAATTACTAGTGTCCGGGTTTTATTTCTCTAGAGAAGCCTGCCCGACACACCCCCATTTACCACGTTACCTGAGCTAGTTGTAAGGATTGTGGTCTTCCTTACATTGAGTTGCTATCCATACTGAGGCTATTATGGCTATTATATGAGGCTTTGACACTCATTAGCAAGTGCTTTAATTCCTCTTCACCTTCAGAAAGCAAGGTTATGTCACCTACATATCATAGGTTGTTCATAAGTTTTCCTCTAATCCTGATGTCACACTCTTCTTCATAGAATCCAGCTTCATAGATAGATAGATATTTAAAGAGAAAAAAATGAATGTATTATATATTCAAAATCTACCCCAAGGATATATATACATATATATATATCACATATAACTGAAACAAGGCAATAAAAATTCCTATTCTACATGATCCGGGTCACAAGTTTTTCTAAGTACTGTATGTTGCATTCACATCTTCATATAGCCTCCTCTTAATTTAGAGTCACTATAATTACATATCCTGCATCAATACTGCTGAAAATCTGTGTAAAAAATTGGCTCAGGAAGGACCTAACCAAAACATGATTTAAATCACATTTCCTTGATTTAAAATGGCCAAGCTTGTGTCTAAAAAAGTTCTACATATTCTCAGAGACTGCTCTAGATGGAGTCTTTTTTTTTTAAAGCTCTTTATCAAGACAGCCAGCTGGGTGCTCTGTGAAGGACCTGGGAGGCACCTTCTCCCCCATCTCTGCAGACACAGTCCCTTCATTGTGGGCCAGGAGTCATTTGTAGACCTGGGGCGGCACAGACAGCACAAGCAACTCTGCTGCTTCTCCGAGACTCGGCAGGCGGGCGCTGTCTGCAGTGAGTTCTCCTCAGACATTAAAGGCACCTCAATCCTCCCATCCGGGATCACAGATAGACTAATGGTTGTTCAAGTGGCTATTTCTCATCCAAAGAATTTGGCAGTTCTCCTTTATTTCCAGGGAATTTCTTGAAACCGTGGCCTCTAGTCTCAGAGTGTCCTTGGCAAATCTCAGGGTTGAGCTGAAGCCAGAGTCGGGCCTCTCACCCGAAGCAGTTTGACATCTGTTCCTCATTTCATTGTATTCCATCCGTGGCAATAGTTGTCACTGTTGTTACCCACGTCCTCAAGCAGATTCCAATTCATACAGACGCTATTTTATTTATTTGGGGGGGGCATCACTGCCCTCTGGTGGGAGTGGGAGGCCCAGCCTTGCTCCTGAAGAGCTGCTGCTGGATTTGAACCACCAAGCTGTGGGCTGCAGTCCCGCACTTAACCACTAAGGACCGGGGCTCAGCCCCAGATGTTATTTAAAAACAAGCAAACCCAAACTCATGCCGTTGAGTTGAGGCCGACTTGCAGTGACCCTGCAGGATGGGGTCGAGCTGTTCCTGTGAGTGTCTCAGACCAGAGCCCTTCACATTCCTAAGCCTCGGCGCTCTTCCACGCAGGGACCGGGGGCCCGCAGCCCAACGCACGGCCACCGCAGCACCAGGGCTCCACAGACGCTGTGGAGAAACTGCTCCGTGGGCTTTCAAGGCTGGACACCTTGACAGAAGCCGATCTGCCCGTGTTCCTGCTCGCGGTGGGTCCCAGCAGCCAACTTGCCAGTTCGCCCCCAAGGCTGGACTCACCGCAGCACCAGACTCCTGGGGACCTTGCCTGTCACAGAGGGAAGCGCTGCCCAGTGCTGGGCCGTCTCCAAGGTGACTAAGGTGCTCCTTCCTCCCTCTGCGGGGTCCCCTCCTTTTCCTTACCCTCCCCCCCAAGGGATGCCATCGGCTACCACCTTTCACATCAGTTCCATCCAGTCCGCCCCCACCCCTCGTCACCTTCCAGCTCTTCGTGAATTATCTCGGTATTTGCTTGTGTAAGTAAATAGACCGTATGCTGACAGGACTGGATACTGGTTCCATCTCCCGCCGCACACTCTGCTGTTGGAACCATGGGAGCCCTGGTGGTGGCACGGGTTAGGCTCTGGGCTGCCAAGCACGCCATCAGCTGTTTCAAACCACCAACAGCTCCCATGCTGGGGAAAAGGTGACACTTTCTCCTCCTGTTAAGAGTGGCAGCATCTCCGAAACTCACAGCGGGCAGTGCCACTCCAGCCTGCGGGATGCCCAGGACTCAGCATCGATTCCTTGACTGTGAGTCTGCGCGTGGGGAGGTTCATTTGAAGCAGGAGCTGCTAACTTCTTATGGCGGGGCATGAAGGTTAAACTCTGGCCCCTGCACACTCCGACCCCGACAATCGCGCTGAAACACACCCGTTCTTTCTCCTGATCCTGCCCAGAGTCACATCTGTGTTTTGAAACGCCATCCATCGGATCCACAGCATCACGACGATAGCAGCGTATTGTCTTCCCGTCATGGAAAAGGCGCCTCACCTGGAGCGGAGTCAGGGAGAGATTTCAGGAAGAGGCAGTCGCTGGAGGGAGGCTTTGGAAGAAGAAGCGGCTCTAGTCCACACAACAGCTCCAGCAGAGGAAGACCCAGGGATCTGCTTCCCAAAAGATGACAACCTAGAAAGCGCGGTGGGCCAGGCCTGCTGTGCCACACGGGGCCACTGTGGGTTGGAAGGGACTTGCAGCTCTGCGACAGCACGTGAACCAGGCGTGAGGAAGAATCAAAATAACTCCAGACAGCCAGGAGCACAGATGAGAAGGGCCCTGGGGACAGGGGAGCCCCAAGCGCCAAGGTCTAGAGTGAAGGAAGCCTGGCCCACCGAGCAGACCAGGGGACCGGGGTGCATTCAGTGGGGAGCCAGCTGCAGAGCAGGGACCCTGGAGCCACACAAAGGAGTTCATTGCCGAGCTGAGGGGGGGAGGGGGCGGCACTAGAGTAGGGGACGCAATTCAAGCCACACAACTTGATTTTGAGGTTCCAGAGACAACGAGAGGGCATAGACGGAGGAGGAACCAGCTCTAGAGAGAACACGGACAGGTGTGGGTACGGAGCAGTTTGATGAGGATGCCAGGGAGAGGAGCCTGCAGGAACACTCATCCGATGGAGTCTCTTTGCTCTGTGCAGCAGGGAGAGGGTGGCAGGGAGGGGGTAGGGTGGGGGGCTGAGATGAGGGCAGGAGGAAGGGAGAGGAGAGAGTGTCGAACCGGCCCAGCCCCCAGTCTTTCCTTCCTCGGTGGTGGCGTACCAGGGGCAAGAGCTTCTTTGGGGTTTTTTTCCTCTCTCGGCCTGACCTTGAATGTCCTGCCTGGACCTCCTTTTTAGCTTCAGGAGGACCCTCAGGCCTGAAGAACAAGTCAAACCAAAAGGCGTTCAGCGCCTCGGCCATGAAGGGCCCAGCCGCCCAGGCACTTTCTGGCGGAGACTGGGGCCTTCATAGCCTGAGAAGTGCACCTCAAATGCCCGAGCCTACGATCACATTTCCCCAGGGCTCAGAACCCCCACAAAGTGGCGCCAGCAGTGTCCAAGGCCTAAGCCTCTGCGGGGTGCTCTTAAGGAGCAAGTCGGGGTGCCTGGCTCCCTGGAGAAGTCAGGGCTGTCTGCTCCACAGAGATGGCCTGGAGTTTGCTGGCCATTGTGTTCCCGTCTCCCTGTATATATTGTTTCTATTAATCTTTTTAAATTGAAAAGCTGCTATGAAACCCGAGGGCCCTGGTGGTTCGATGCATGGCCACTAACCCAGAGAGTTGGTGGCTCTAACATACGGGCAGCTCTGTGGGAGAAAGACCCAGAAGCCCCATACAGCTCCAGGGGGGCAGTTCTCCCCAGTCACGTGGGATCAACCACACTGTTAGGGAACGTGATGCCAAGTGGCAGAAAGAATAATGGGAAGCACCCACATTGCAGTCACCCACCCACTGCTGTGAGTCTCGTCTCACAGGGCGGGGGCAGCCCCGGTGCTCAGGGTTTCCGAGGCTGCAAATCTTAGACAGGAGCTGAGCGGCTGGCGGTTGGAATCGCCAGGCAAGCGTTAGCAGCTCCACGTTGAACCGGCTGTGCCCCAGCACTCCCTTCCCATCCCAACGTGACAATGGAATTGAGAGTCCGTAACTCGTAGAGCTGGGGCTCTTGTACCAGTCCCCTCTCACTGCCTCCTTGCATTGGGCAGGGGGGGGGGGGGAGGGTTTGCTTCCCCTCTCTCCCACCAAGGCAGCTCAGAGAGGAGGGGCCTCGCTGGAAGGGGCCCTCACATGGCTGGGGAGGGAACAGACACAGATGTCACACAAAAGAGGTGGCAACAGTCTACTTGAGAGAGATGCAGGCGGCGGCAGAGACAAAGAGCGCTGTCCCTGGTGGGCTCCGACCCCAGGTGGGCAGCCAGGGGACAACTCAGGAGACCATGATCAGTGAAGAGGCTCCAGACGGGGGCTTCCCGTATCCAGGTGATGGAATCCCAGAGTAACGGTGTGGCGGCACTGGAACGTTGCATACAGAGATTGTTCTAGATTTGGGGGGTGGGGGGCTGGGCAGCCTCTGGTGGTCGTGGGCGGTATCTGAACCGCCAAGCCCACGGGCCGCAGTCCCGCACTCAACCACTTACGCTACCGCGGCTCAGCCCGATTGTTCTGGATTTTAAAATCACTTGCAATAGAATTGATTCTAACCCCACAGTGGCCGAGGTGTAGCAAAGTAGAACCCGACTCCATGCGCTGGTCACTGGCTGGTTATTTCGAAGTCCGATCGCCAGCTCTTTCTTCGGAGGCACTTCTACTTGGGCTTGCACTCCCAACCTTGAAGCTGGTCGCTGAGAGCCGTCACCGTCTTCTAGATCACCTGGTTGACCAATTGCGCCGAGTCCGTGCTGTGGTGTGGGGTTCAATAAGCCGAGCTCGGCCGCCTGTCCGCCGGGCTTACTTCTGGAACAGGAAACTAACATGAAAACCCGCCTGGGTCGCGGGAGAGTCTTGGAGCCCTCGCTCAGGAACAGATGGGCAAGAAGCTGTTGGCTGACATTTAACTACCGTTCCAAATGTAGCAAAAGCCTCCTTGCAATATGTCCAAGTTGTGTGGAAGTGGACTGGATTTCATGACCTGAGCGGGTGCCGCTCTCCGGGTCGCGTTCCCACACGCTCCTCCCGCGGCATGCTGCGCACACAGGCCACGTGCGAGCTCCAGGCCAGCTCTGGCCACGTGCAGCTCTCCGTCAAAATCCTCTTTTTCTGCACCAGTGCTTACACACGCGCTGCTCACCCTAGCCACAAAGAAGAGACAGCCTAGAAGTCGATGACTAGGTCAGCGAGCTGCAAGACACAGCTCAACCATAAGGAGAAACGAAGTCCCGATACCTGCAGGCCCCCACCGGGATGAACCTGGGAAGCTTCGAGCTCGGTGGAATCCATCAGACACACCAGGACTACAGGGAGTCATTGCTTAGGAAGTATTTCACGTCCTTGTGATAGCGCTGTGTGGCAACCATTGCACAACATGATTAATGTCACTGGTGTTACTGAACCATCCATGGGAACAAGGTCATCCCAACTGCTTTTATGACCTGTATCGGTTTTCTAAAATCATATTATTGGGGGTTCCTACAACTCTTATCACAACCCATACATATCATCCATTGTATGACAAGCACATTTATACATTTGTGACCCTCATCATTCCCCAAACATTTGCTTTTTACATAAGCCCTTGGTATTGCCGTGCATGTTTTTAATGTGATAAAAAAAGTTTTTTCTTCTCTGTGTTCTTGGTATGGGTCACAGGGATAGCCGCACTAATTGATCACGATTCCACAGAGACATGGGCAGAGGACACGCAGGGCACAAAGGCCCCGGAGGAAGCGCTCAGAGCTGAGCTGTGGCTGTGGGCACGGCTTCATGTACAGATGGTTTCTCGCACTGGAGGGCAAGGGAGAGGGGAGAGATGTGGAGGAATTTCACCTTCCGCAAAAACAGGGGCACAGCCAGTGAGAAGAAGCTTACAATGAAGAACATAAATTGATTGCTGGCATTAAAAAAAGAAAGAGGAGAAAAGAACTTTTTGGCGAAATAACCATTTTGGGTTTTGTTCTTCAGTTCCTACATTCTTTTCGTTTTGGGTATTTGTGGTGCAGTGAATTGTTTGAAATGGCTCTCCTGGCCACAGTTATTGTGATTAAAAACCAGTTTTATGGAGACATAATTCATGTATCCCACAATTCAGTCTCTCCTTTTCACTGCCATCAAGTCGATGCAGACTCATAGGGACCTTCTCTGTGGGCGTCCGAAATTCTCACTTGTTTACAGGCATAGAAAGCCCTGTCTGTCTCCCTTGGAACAGCTGCTGGTTTCAAACTGCCAACCTTGTGATCACAGCCCAACGAGTTAAACCACATCGAGAAGAGTCGGCCCATTATTACCACAATCTAGTTTAGAGCATTATCTTCATTCTTGTAGTCATCAAGAAACGTTTTACTGATGGGTCTGGGTAGCAAAAAGTGGGGGAGGATATTGATAAAATGATAGGATTCATTTGTGAATGATTGCACACGGCAATTTCTTGCAACCCTAACCTGGGACTTGGTCATTCTTGCCATCCTGCAGGGTATGCAATGAGCCATGTCAGAAGCAGGAAGGACGGGGGTGGGAATCTCACAACCATCAAGATTGACCCAGGATTGGAGCACATCTTTTGGACGCCGCTATCCAGTGCATTGAAGGTCTTCAATCCAGGGACAGAAAGACACAATCCTCTGTGACATCAGAGGAACAGCATAGGAATGCAGAGAAACGGTGGCAGCAGAACCAACAGCCAGGGAGGTGGGCTTACAACCAACAGCCAGGGAGGTGGGCTTCCTGGCTTCTGAAGAGAATAAAACTGAGTGCCCTCAGGAGCTTGATTGTGGAGCTTAAATTTAATTAGTGTGTTAGCACGGAGTGTCTTCAGGCTGAGTGGTGTGCCCTTTGGATGTTTATCGGCAGCTGGATCAGGGCAGAGGCCAAGGTCAAGGGCAAAGTTGGGCAGCTTCATGAGCACTCCGTTTCTGTTAATAACAGTGGAACCATTTAGAAGGATAGTGATGGTAATTGTACAACATGATGACTGTAACCAGTGTTGCTGAATTTCACACGTAAAGAAAGGTTGAATTGACATGTCTTGTATCTAGATGCCCTGACATATGATGGCGAAAAATGTCCCCAGGTATTTACTCCGTCTGCCAAATAACCCCCACTGTGTGGCCTCTGGGGTTTTGTGGAAAACTTTCAGACCAAACCCGAGAGAAGGTGGTGTTCTCTGATTCACGAGGACTCGACATACAACAGAACCAAACACTGCCGGGTCCTGTGCCATGCTCACGAGTGCTGTGTCTGAGCCCATCGTTGAAGCCACTGTGCCCACCTGTCCTGTTGTGCGTCTCCCCTGTCCCATGAACCCTCTCCTTAAGCAAGCACGATGATGCCGAGAATGTCATTCCAGAGAGAGCTTCCAGGACAGCCGCCTGCCTCTTCCCCCCGTGTGTCTCATTGGGATCATGTGATAAAGCAGCACATTATGGGAAACAATTTGATTTGCCAGCACTCACGGGCAGGGAAGGAGGAGCAGACATCCCGTCATGGGCAGCATCGCACTGGGGCTGCGTGTCGCTGTGCACTAGCCTTGCTGAGACGGTCCAGCTTATGATTGAACTGACTCAAGCCCTGACTCAAGCCCAAACGCATGTGTTCCCATCAGGACTCTACTTAATGCTCATCTTGTTTAAGACCTTTCATTTATTGTCACCAAGAGAAAGTTCCATTTAATTTACACCAGATGCCTGGCAACTTGTCATGAATCAATACAGCATCATCCCCAAACCACCAAAATGAGTCATCAGGACAAACAGTCTTTCCTCCCTGCAAAACTTTGGTGACAAAAATAGTGTCTTGCCCTTTTACGAAGTAAAAAAAATTCCCAGTCCTAAGAAGAGGTTTTGGGCTCTGCAATCCACGGTAGGTGAACATGAGATGGGGTTGAATGGCAGGCCCCAGGGTGACTGCGCACAGGGCCACTGTTGAGACCAGGCAGACAAAACTCCGGAGAGCAGGGATTCTAGACCAGTCATCTGTTGGCTCCCTGAAACTGAGTGTGCTTCTGTTTTCAGCTGCTGCTCAAGGGTTACCTGAAGGTTCAAACCTACCCAGAGACTCCTTGAAGAAGCCCAGGGATGGACTTTGAAGACCCAGCCATGGACGATACTGTGGAGCATGCTTCCAGCCGTCTGGTCAGTTCTGACTTACAGTGATCTCACAAGGACCCAGTACAACTGAAAGCCTCGTCTTTAGCCCACAGAGCATCTCGTGGACTCGAACTGCTCACCTGTAGTTAAAAGTCCATCTTTTTTTTTTGGTGGAGGGGCATCACTGCCCTCTGGTGGTCATGGGAGCTACCCAACCTTGCTCCCGGAGACCTGCCGCTGGATTTGAACTGCCAAGCCAATGGGCCGCAGTCAACCATTACGCCACCAGGGTTCAGCCAAGAGTCCAGCTTTGAACCCATAAAACCTCCAGAAAAGAAAGAAAAAGGTTGCGTAGTTGTAGGGTTTTTTGTTTTGTGTTGTTTTTCAGTTTGTTGTTATCAGGTGCCTTCAGGTTGGTTCCACTTAACAGCGACTTTACATGCATTCACCTCACAACAGGCCTTCTGGTTGAGCCCCTGTGTCCGTCCATCTTGTGGAGAATCTTCCTCTTTTTCACAGTCCCTCTACTTTATCAAGATGCTGTCCTTCTCCAGGGACTGCTCTCTCTGGACAGCATGTCCAGCAGTGCCATCTCTGCTTCTCAGGAATATTCTGGCATACTTTCAAGACAGATCTGTTGCTTCTTTTGACAGTCTTTCCAATATTCTTTGCCAGCACCATAATTCAAATGAAATGATTCTTCTTTGATCTTTCCTTAACCAATGCCCAACTTTCAAATGCATGGGAGCCAGGCGCACCTTAACCCTCAAGGTAGCATCCTCGAGTTTCAACTTAAAAAAAGAAGTCCTCCCTGGTGGTGCAGCGGTTGAGTGCGGGACTGCGGCCCACAAGGCTGACGGTGCACATCCAGCAGCAGCTCTCCTGGAGCAAGGCTGGGCTTCCTACTCCCACCAGGGCAGTGATGTGGAGTGGGGGGCAAGGGGTGGGGGGGTAAGAAGAAGAAGTCCTGTGTAGCAATACAATTGATTGTGGATACACAATGTGAGCCCCGGTGGCGTAAGTGGTTGAGTGCGGAACTGCAGCCCGCGGGCTTGGTGGTTCAAATCCAGCGGCGGCTGTCAGGAGCAGCGCTGGGTACCTCCCACGACCACCAGAGGGCAGGGATGCCCCCCCAAGAAACCTTCCTCCAAACTTGATGCCCCATTCTTTTTCATGTAGCCCCGCTTTTCTGATGTGTCTAGCACACAGAGTGGATAAGTACGGATGAGTGGATAACTCTGATGCACATCTTTCTTGATTTTAAACCATGCATGTGGTCAGCTGAGGGACTGGGTAAGAATGCCAGGCACCCAAACCCTCTATGCTCAAAGTGATGGATCTCAAAAACCAACTTTGGTGGGGAAAGGCCCTTGTGGTTTGAGATATAAGTAAATCTTAATTCACATTTTCAGGGCTGGGCATAGTCCCTTGGACCCCATAAAGGAACTGTCATAAAGGAGCTACTGTAGAAGCTGAATCATTCAGGCTGGCTGTTCCCTGTGCCGCAGGTTATCTGTCAATAAGAGCTTAGTGCTTGCTTGGGCGGCACATGTCCTAAAACTGCAAGCACACAGAGAAGATGAGCACAGCTCCTGCGCAAGGATGACACACGAATTCGTGAAGCGTTCCCTGTTTTTTCAGGCCCAATAATGAGAGTTATTGGGATACCAGGAAGGGAAGGCGAAGGCGGGGTAGAAAGGGGGCACTGACCACATTGATCTACATAGAACCCCCTCCCTGGGGGACAGACAGCAGAAAAGAGGGTGAAGGGAGACCTCAGACAGCGAAAGACTCAACGAAATCAGAACGATTTATAAATTATCAAGGGTTCGTGAGGGAAGGAGGGGGAAAATGAGGAGCTGATGCCAAGGGCTGAAGAAGAAAGAAAATGTTCTGAGAATGAGGACGGCAGTAATGTGCAAACGTGCTTGACACAGCGGGTGGATGCATGGGTTGCCATACTCGTACAAGCCCCCAATAAAGTGATCTAAAGAGAGTGCGAGCGCGATCAGATTATTGACCCCCTGGAACGTGGAGCAAATTCTGGCTTGACGTCCCTCGGGAATGCTCAAGGTTACCTAGCACTAGGTCAAGACGCTGGTTTCTTAGATTGCCTGCTTATGCTATTGCCCGTTGCCTATGTAAGATGTTCACTGTAGGACGTGTATGCCTTTTGAAATATCTCTAAGCCCCATTGTCTAGACTCACTGCAAAGTCCATTCACTCTCTTGGTCGTGACTTTAGGCCAAGGAGCCCCTGTCCCCGCTGTCTTATTTTCCACAATCATAAAGTCACTGCTGAGGACCCGTCCATCTTGGGGACCCCTGTACTCCCACATTCCATATTCCTTTGTTTTGTTGGCACAACGACCTCCTGGTTCATGTTCGGGTTCTGCGGTCACCTAATTCAGTATTCTGGAACTCGATTTCTTTTCAAGGCTATCCCTAGTTGTCATGGTTCACCCAGTCGGATGCCAAATAGAACAGAAATAAATATCTTTGGTGCTCTCCGCTTGGAGCTAAGACTCACCTAGTAGCAGCAGTGTGTTTGCGACAAATCCATTAGCACTCAAGTGTGCACAAGAAAGAGCTTTAGGGCTGAGCCCCGGTGGCGTAGTGGTTGTGTGTGGGACTGTGGCCCACCGGGTTGGCGCTTCAAATCCAGCAGCAGCTCTCCAGGAGCAAGGTTGGGCCTCCTGCTCCCACCAGGGGGCAGTGATGCCCACGCAAAAAAAGAGCTTTATACCAAAGGGTAAGTCTATATTAAGAAAACATCCCAGGCCAGTCCAGATCAAGTCCATCCGATACTAGTGCATAAAACCCTCTTCAGACTTATAGAGCGCACGCACTGATGCAGAATGGAAGAAGATCACAGGCCAGAGGAGGCAGTGTCTGGTGGGTCCAAAGACAGTGGAAGCATCTCCAGAGCGCTCGCAGGTCTAGCGTGCCTCCTCAAGGCTTGTCAGCAGGAAGGTGAAAGCAGAGAGAGAGTGTGTGCCCCTCCTCCAGGGAGAAGGAGGAAGAGGCTGGCCTCAAAGAGCCATTTATCTCGGTTGCCCTCCAATCCAGCTGCGACCTGTCCGCCCACATGTTCCTAGAGGGGCTATATTGGCATAAAAAAAGCCTAACACAAGCAGTAATATCCCTAGTCCACATCCTCTTTGAAATCCAGCCTGATTTTTTGGCAGCTCCCTGCAAATGTATTGCTGCAACCATTGTTGGATGATTTTCAGCAAAAAGTTACTTGCATGTGCTATTAATTAAATTGTTCTCTAATTTCCCCATTCTTTTAAGTCAACTTTCTTTGAAATAGCTACAAATATGAGTCTCTTCTCATAATTGACCAGATAGCTGTCTTCCAAATTTCTGGGCAGAGATAAGTGAATGCTTTATCAGCTTTTTGAAACATTCCAATTGGTATTCCATCAATTCCTGGAGCCTTTTTCCAGCTAACGCCTTCAGTGCAGCTCAGACTTCTTCATTCATACTATTGGCTCTTGATTTTATGCTATCTTGTTGAATATT
>PVJH01025592.1:0-31264 GCA_004026705.1 Nesogale talazaci
ATGGATATAAGGAAAAGGTTTATATACAAGAGGAACAGGACATTGAGAAAACATCCCAGCCCAATCCAAAGTCTTAAGTCCGATATTAACTCATATACCTGAAATCAGTCTATAAAGTCTCCTTCTGACTCATGAAGTCACAGGTCAGTGGGTGCAGAATCCCGGTGCTGGCAGGGGTCTCCACATGGCTCCTCGCTTCCAGGGCTCAGGGTCCATCAACAGCATCCCGTGGTGGCTGAAGCAACTCATTGCTGGCAGAGGTTTCCATGTGGCTGCCCCAGCTTCAGAGGTCTGGCTCCATCAGGGCAAAGCTGTGTGGTCTCTCCGCTGGTTCCTCCAGCTTCTCAGACACTGCCATCTTGTCTTGTCCATAATTCCTTGTCTATGAGATTAACTCCAACAACTACAGAGATAGCTTTTCATTTTCACTAGGGAAATATTGCGAGATTTCCCAGGAGTCTCAGGTGAAAGCCTTGCCCACACAGAGGTCTCATTGGCTACTCAATGGCTATCTCCAGATTAACAGACTAGACTCCACCCCTACATTTCAATCATAAAGTTAACATAAGCATATGACCACCGCAGTTATGCTTAGATTTATTTTTAAACTTCTGTTTGGTATGCTCACAGTTTTTCAAATGCTTTTCTACAACACAATTATAAATTGCTTCAATGTCTTCAGCACATAATTATCTCCCAATTGTCTGCTATTGTTTCTCAATTGTTTACAAATTAGCTTTTATTTTTAATTTTCATCACAATGGAAAATGTTGTGATTATCATCTCTCTACATAATTCTTTCCCACTCAGCAGTCATCAATTCCTTTGAGTAAATTCAAAGAGGTTAGACATCTTGGTCAAGGAGATGCACATTCTTAAGGTTATTGATATGTAGTGTCAAATTACCCTCTGACCACATTGAATTACAAGTCACCTAAAACAATTTAGAAAAGTTCTATTTACCAGCAACTTCAATAATGGTGGGATTATCCTACTCCTGTTAACTTTTGTTAATACTACAAATAACATTTCTTGCTTGTTAATGGAATTGAACTTTTTCTCTAATGTTAGGGACCAATTCATGATTTACCTTAATGAGCACTCATATTGTACAGAGAACAGCTACTCATCCTTGAAAGACAGGGGGGAAAGGAGGAAATTCTACCTGTGCCTCTCTTCCTGTATCACTCCAGGCCCTCAATGGGCTGGGATCATGTCTCACTCATATTCTCGTCCTATGTATGCCAGTGAATCACTTCATAATGCATGCAGTGCTGCAATATCATGACAGACTATCATGTCTCTTGCCACCCTTCAATCCTGTATCTGCCTGAGGACATTAGAAACATAAGGGTAGACATTTATATACAAAGTTATACAAGTTTACTAGGAGGCTTCAAAACATTTGTGGGAAAATGCCCTTATCTTGTCCTTCATTTCTCTAGGAACTTCCTGAAGCCCCTTCGTACATTTAATTAATGTTGGCACTCTGCTTAGCTGCCATCTAGCCCTCCCCTGGCTCATGGTGACCCCGTGCATAAGTGGGCCATCGCACCACCCTATGGCTCTTTGCAGATGAGACCACGGGGATCGATGGGATTTTCTTTTCTGTGTGAGTTTCCCCTCTAGTTAGTGATTTCACCGCTCTTCCCCCTCCCACCCTCCATAACCATCGAAGAATGGTTTTTTGTGTGTGAAGACCTTAACTTTTTATGATAGGGGCCTTCTTTGCCCTTTTGTGATGGATTTATTTCACTCAAAATTATGCCCCTTCAGGTTTATCCAGGTCGATGGATCTTCCTAATGCCATGACCCTTTAATATATACAGTTCCTCAGGTTGTGGTGACCCCAACCAGACAATTATTTTTGTTGCTGCTTCATAACTGTCATTTTGCGACTGTCACGAATCATAATGTAAATATCTGATACACAGGATGTATTTTCATTGTTACAAATTGAACATAATTAAAGCATAGTGATTAATCACTAAAACAATATGCAATAATATTGTGAAATACTTATTTCTAACTACAAATACATGAAATTTTGTGTTGAAGTATGATGTACTATGGGTAACAGTCTTAATATAACAACAGTGAGCTACATTGCCAGTGGGAAGGTTGAGATAAATTCTTTCTTACCAGATCAGCAATTCTTGGGGCTGTCTTTGCAAGAGTACAATGAATATCATCTTCCACAACAAGTCTACTTCTACATGATAACCAACAAGCTGGAAAACCCTGTTTCACAAAGATATGTTGCTGGAAATGGAAGGAGAAGGCACAGCACAGTCTCAGACAGAACAGGAGACGACTGGAAACACCTGATCCAGAATTTTGTAACTGGCAGTGTGGAGAAATCAGTTCTCTTTGCATCGCTTTTAAGAAGTTCAATGAACCATTCTTGTGCTCGTTCAGAAGCCTCTTCATTTTTGACTGCGAATGGGCTTCCGACAAGTGCAAATGGGTGTCAGGTAGACTTGGAAAGTTTGATGAAATTTTATCTGTAAGCACGTGCAAGTGTCCACTTACAGAAATTATCATCGTAATCCTTTTGTCTGGTTCAATGTCATGTTCCTCAAAGTAAGCAGATAAGGTAGGCAGCATGTTATTTTCATCCATTTTTTTGGCCAAAGCTGAAGTTTCATTTGGGAAATGATCGGCTCTTCAGGCAAATCGAGGCATGTTGCATCTGGTCCTTGTAGCGATCAATTTAACTCCTTCAAGATGGTGAAGATGTGAACTAAGTCAGCTATTTTCTGCAGTTCACTTTTATCACTGAAAAGTACTTCAAACCGTGGTCTGTATTGTTGTTTTTAACATACCTGTTACTATCGCAAGGGGGCCAGTATTCACATCAACCACAGTTGAATACAAAAAGACTGATCAACATTCAGAATAAGTTTCCATTGTGTGTATGTGTGTGTGTGTATTTGCAGTAGTTGATGATTTTGCATTTATCTAGTAATTATAATCCATAAAGTGTCATTTTACCTTCAATACTGCTGCCTGTAATATAGAAGCTGTTTTCTGCACAGTAGCTACTCTCTATATGTGTCCACATAGGTCCACATAGGTACATTATAGCACCAACCCTGCCACATACACCTGTATTTGGTGCGTTGATATCATCATGCCACGTACTCTTATGTGGGTGTATCAGCATGTGGGCGGACCCGCCTGGAGGTGGTGTTTTCTGATGGTCTTAAGTGACCCCTGTGAAAGGGTCATTTGATCCCCAAAGGTGTCATGACCCACACATTAAGAACCACTGATGCAGGTGTCCTGCAGACTCATTAGTATTCTCTAATGCTCATAGTATTCCACTGTGAATATGTATCGAGTCACAGGTATTATTTCTTTAGGATATGTACCTAGCTGTGGAATTTCTTGATTATAGGGTATTTCTATTTCCAGTTTTTAAAGGAAGCACCATATTGTTTCCCACAGTGTTTGTATCATTTTATAAGAGACAACTGATCTTTGACAAAGGACTGAAATACATTAACCAGGGAAGAGAGTTGTTGCTGCTTTGTTTTGTTTAAACAATTGGTGCTCATGAAGCTGGCTATCTATTTTTGGGAAAAATGGAATAGGACACATATTAAACTAGATGCAAAATCAAGGTCAAGATGCATGTAATACTTATATGTAAGACCTAGAACTTTAAAGATCATGGAGGATATTGTTACTGATGCCAGTTATTGAGATGAACTGTGTAACTAACTATGTAAAGTGTGCTTCTCAAAAAACAAAACAAAACCCTTTAGATTTCTTATCCCTGGGACTTAAATACTGGTCTCAGTGACTTAAAAAAGGGGAGAAAAATAAAACTGAAATGAACTTGGAGTCTTTAGTGACAAACACATTCATTTTAAACATGGAAAAAAGAGATCATCAATGAAAAAAATAGGAACAAATTTAATACAAGACATACACTATCAAGCAACTGAAAACACACAAATAGCAGAAGACAAACTAGATAACTTGGACCTTCTAAAAGTTAGACACTTGTGTATGGGAAACATTTTTTGCAGTGACACACGGGACAAGAGATTAATTAAAAAAATCCTTTTAAGATCTTCCTTCAGAACGCCACATGAAAAAGACAAATAATTCAATTTAAAAGAAGGCAGAGGATACAAACAGGCTCTTCACTAAAGACACCAGGTGGTTAACAAACACACGAAGCCATGCTCTCAATCATTGGCCTTTACTTTTGTTAGGTCCCATCAAGTCTGTTCTAACTCATACCAACTTGACGGAGAGTGGGACAAAACTCCACCTGATGGTGCACCTCCCTCACAAATGCCTTTATCCTTGGCTGGAGCCACAGTGTCAATCCATCTCAACAAAGGACTTCATCAAGCATGATATCTTTTTCTCAGAACCTGTCTCTCCTGGTAACATGTCCAATGAACAATCCTCACGTCGAAGGATGAGTCTTGTATTTTCTCTAAGACAGATTTGTTGGTTTTGCTCACATCTGCCACATCTTCTTCCTCAGAGCAGCATCTTTCCATTTTAAATAGACCTACCTTTATTAAAAAAGTCATTTTATTGGGGGCTCATACAACTCTTATCACAATCCACACCTACATCCATTGTGTCAAGCACATTTGTACATTTGTTGTCCCCATCTTTCTCAAAACATTTTCTTTCTATTCAAGCCCTTGGTATTAGCTCCTCATTTCCCCCCTACTTCCCCTCTCCCCCCTCCTCCATGAACCCTCGATAATTTATAAATTATTATTATGTCATATTGTACAATGTCCTAAGTCTCCCTTCATCCACTTCCCTATTGCCCATCCCCCAGGAAGAGGTTATATGGAGAACCTTATAATTGATTTCCCCTTTCTACCCCACCTTCACTCCATCCTCCCAGGATCACCACTCTTACCACTGGTCCTGAAGGGATCATCTGTTTTGGATTCCATATGTTTCTAGTTCCTATCTGAACCAGTGTACATCCTCTAGCCTAACTGGGTTTGTAAGGTAGAATTAGGATCATGATAGTGGGGGAGGGGGAAGGGAGGAAGCATTGAAGAACTAGAGGAAAGTTGTATGTTTCATCATTATTATACTGCACCCTAACTAGCTCATCTTCCCACGACCCTTCTGTAAGGGATGTTCTGCTACCTACAGATGGGTTTTGGGTCCCCAATGTGTACTTCCCCTCATTTACAACGATAGAATTTTTAGTTCTTTGAGGCCTGGTAACTGATCCCTTCAACATCTCGTGGTCATACAGGCTGGTGTGCTTCTCCCATGTGGACTTCGTTGCTTTCCAGCTAGATGGCTGCTTGTTTACCTTCAAGCCTTAAAGACTCAAGATGCTATGTTTTTGGATAGCTGGATACCATCAGCTTTTATCACCAATTTGCTTATGCACCCATTTGTCTTCAGAAGAGAGTATCATGGAATGCCAGTTTAATAGAACAAAGTGTTCCTACATTGAGGGAGTACTTGAATGGAGGTCCAAGTCCATGTGCTACTTTAATACTAAACCTATAAATATATGCACATAGATCCTTTCCCCATTATCATATATAAATATTTGATATTTATATGTATATGCCTGTATTCAGACCTCTGTAAATGCCCTTTGCCTCCTAGTTCTTCCCTCTATTTTCTTTGACTTTCCTCTTGTTTCATTGTCCTGCTCAGTCTTCATTTGGTTTGGAAACTCCTAGTCTTCTTGTCCTATAGAATATGATGTTCTGTTGATATTCATATGGTTTTTGTGGCTATTCCTTCAGAAATGAACAGGTTAGTCATCTTTGCTCACCTGTGTGAGTGGGGACATTCTGCTTGCCCTGGTCCACAATGGTGACCCTGATGACAGTTGGGATCCTGATGGCATAGCTCACAGCCTCACACTAGTTTTCAAGCCACCACAGTATGACAAAATGGCAGGAGGAAGTAGGGGAATTAATATTAAATAGAAAAAAAACACTTAGAAATATGAAACATACTGCTTAGAAAATAATTGATCCTGGGCTTGTATTAAAAAAAAAACAAGAGAAAAAGACAAGTATCTAAAGTTTAGAATGAGAAGAGACCCCAGGGATTATCTATGAGGGGGTTTCAAGCAGTTCATGGAAAAACTTCCATGATTTCTCATGGAAATCTTTCCAAAAACTGCCCTTCAGATCCCCTGGCATTTAACTTCACTTGGCAAGTGAAGGAAAGCAAAGAAAAAGAACAGTCACCAAGACGTCCAATCATTCGTCTGAGTAATCAATTGATGCTGAGCACGTTTCAGCTGGACTTCCCAAGACAGGCTAGGAGACAAGGCTTGGGGATCTATTCTGAAAAGCCAGCCTGTGAAAACCCTGGGGTTCCCTGATGTTATTGGACACAAGACCACCCTGGGTCGGGTGTTTATTCTATGGCAACAACAACAACAACAACCATAACAGCAATGAGTAGCGAACACATTACTGACGTATCAGGAGCTAGTCCTTTTCAGCGACGGTGGGCTGCTTTTGAGGCGAGAGGACTGAAGGGAGGGACGGATTTAGAGTTGGATAGTACCCTCTCCACTGGAGGCACTTGTGGAGAATCCTTTCATCCACTTCCTAAGAAGAGAATTCCGTCTCCTTCTCTTTCCCAGGCAACATGGTGTCTAACAGGAATTACTACTTGAATCCACTACCATACACATTTGAACCGATCCTTGAGCGCTCTGAGTTTTTTTTTTTTCATGAAATGGAGACCACAATACCACAACACTACTACAAATCCTTTGCAATATTTCCAGACTAGACCTCTCACCTGGTCATCATACCCATCGAGTAACCTGTCCGTGATGTCCCACAGACACACCCAAGGCCATGTGTTGACAAGAAACTTATGTTCCCTGCCAAACCTGTTTTTCCTCCAGTGTTCTGCTTGGGAAATGGCAGGGCCAGAAACCTCTGGAGCACATTCTCATGTGGAATAAATTATGAAGTCTTGTAGATGTAGCTTCACGTGTGTGTGTGTGTGTGTGTGTATGTGTGTGTGTGTGCCTGTTTCCAATATTCCTGTCTTTCTCCTGTCTGGTACCAGAACTTGATGTTGCTTGGTTAGTCTACAGTGACAGTCTCTTAATTGGTCTCCATACCTCAGTTTCTCCACTTGAGACTCAGGGTGGGCATTCTCAAATGCAAAGCTGACCTCCGCTTGGAATTCATTTGTGACTCCTCACAGGGTAAAACCTCCAGGCTGGAATTGGCCAAACAGATTCCTCCACTCACTGGTCTTTGTCAACTTCTTCACCTGCCAGAGATCTCCTCCGCACACGATACCCTTCAGGTGCCAGCTGACTTCTCCTCTCCCCTTCTTTCCAAAAGACACAGTCCAGTCACGAGTCTCTAGTGTTTGATCAAGATCAGAGGGTTGGATGAGGTCTGCTTTGCCACAGAAACTTATCCAACTGCCTTTGCCCCTTGTCTTCAATAGGAGTTAGGAAAAGATAGGAGACAGCCACATTCTGGGCAAAAATTAAGAAGTGAAAAGTGAGTCTTCCCAGTGTCTTGAGGCAAGACACTCCAATTATGCTTATGTGGGTGAGTACCTCGAAGAACAGCGAGATACTTTCAGGACCCAATATTTGCTTTAATATCCTCAATGGTCTGCAGAGAGAAGTTGTATGTGGGCCAGGTTTCCTGGTGCTTGTCAGGAGGTAAAAGGGAAGTGACTTCCCTGGGGTTGTTGAGCCTTGGCGTAGAACATTTTGGGTCACCTTCTTTCTCTAGAGATTTTGGTTTGGTTTTTTTTTTGAGGTCAAATTCCACTTTACATCTTGTAAATATTAATAATAGGGTGCACAGGGGACTTGGGACTTTACTGAAAGGATGTCAATGTTCTGTTTTCATAAACAAAGCACAGAGCACCTTAGGGCTTACCATGTGCCGGTTTGAGCATGAAGGACCTTCATGTATCAGGCAGGGTGAAGGGAGAACACCACAGTATGGATTAGGAAAGTCAGAGGGACCTTGGTGTCACTGTTTGACCGTGTGGGGGGTCTAGTTAATCTTCAATGTCATTGTCATGCCAATGGGAAGATAGTGTGTAGAACTATCTAGAAACTCTGGGTTTCCGGTCAGCCGAAGTATGGGAGGGGGTTGTCAGGGAGGTGGTAAGTCCTTCATTTTGCTTGCCTCTCCTCCAGCCAATCTGAAATACTATGGTGACTGTTCCCTGGGATCCTATTTCCCCCAGTGTTCTCTATCTCCATAACTCAGCTCATTTATTATGTGTCATCTGGTTACCTTGCCCTAGGTCTTGGGAGTGTATCTGAAGCTCTTCCTAAGTATTTAGCTCAGTTCTCTGGGGGCAAGTATGGGGACTTGTTTGCTCATTGTATTTTTCAGCACCTGCTCGGAACACAGCAAACCCAGACCCAACCCTTTGAGTTGATCCCAACTCAGAGTGACCCTAGCTCGGATTTCCAAGGAACAGGCAGCCTCATCTTTCTCTCAGGGAGCAACTGATGAGTTTGAACCAACAACCTTGTAGTTAGCACTCCGATGTTCACCTGTTAGTGGGAACTCAATAAGCAATTGTAGAGTGAAAGAATATTCCATCAGGTGCTTCAACGGCCCTCTATTTATTTAAGTTAATTAATTTTAAACTTTTAAAATTGTGGATTAGGTGGAGCTTTATATAGCAAATCATAGTTCTGCCCTCAACAATCATCCATGTTCTGATCTAACTCCTCCACTGCAATTCTTTCCATGTAGCAGAGCTCATCTCATGTCCTTGCTCTGTTTCTTGTGTCTATTTCTTCTTCTTTTCTAACCCTTTGATATCAGTTCTTGGGTAAATGCTACCCTGTTGATGAGAAAGGGTAAAGGATTCTAGCATGAATCTGACTGGTAGGACCACTGTCCATCAGTTCCTACATAATGAAAAAACCTCATTTCTTTTATGATTTTTAGCTTGATACCAATTTTTTTTCACTCTCTTCACGACCTTTCAATGTGATCCTTTACAGAGCAGTTGACAGTAGTAGCTGGTCACCATTTGGATCTTCTGGTCTCCAAGTGGTAGAGACGAATGTGTGTGGGATCCACTAGTCCATCAGACTAATTGTTTTCCTGTGTCTTTTGGTTTTTGTGGATCTTCTTTCCTCTGGCTGGGCGATTGCACTTCAGATGGCTGCTTGTGAGTTTTGAAGACATGGGGTGGTCTTCATTCATTCAAGCAGTATTACTGAGAACAAGACATGTTTCATCCTGATGGTGTGTAGTTGGGAAGAAACATACAGCTGAAGTAGATCTGATGACATTGAAAAAGGATTTGAGGAACACAATTAGCTCATCGTTAGTGATCTCTGCTATTAGTGGAAAGGTTAGAGGGTCTTGTCTACTCAGAGATAGCTCAGAAGAAAGGCTGGTGATATACTTAAGAGTACAACAACAGCCACAACAGGCACTGAAAATCCCTTGAGGTGTAGTTCCTCTGGCACACATGGCATAATGATGACCCAGAAGTAGCTCATGACAACTGATACTGGGCGTTATCCATTTAGGTGGAGATCCCTGTACGTGGGAAAGAATGGGAATTTGAGTTGCAGGGAAGGTTATTTCTGGAGGGAATTGCTGGAGGTGGGTAGGAAGAGACATTTACATTCGGTGTGGACTCCGAGGACCTAAGACTTAGGCTTGCAGGCAAGAGGAAGACGTTAGGCATTAAATTCCAGAGGCAAAAAGACTCAGAAAATGGTCAGAGAGTAGTGGAAAGGTAAGCCTAGTGGATAGGAACCCCAAAACAAAGCAAATAGTCATTGACTTCATTCTAACTTACAGTCATCCTACTACCCAAGGTAGAGTAGAAATTTAGGGTTTCTAAGCCTTATTTTTCTCCCAGGGAGTGTCTGCTGGGTTTGCACTGCGACCGTTCACTTAGTAGTGGATGGTAGTGTGAAAATGTGGTCATGGGGTTACTGGTAGGAGTCGGTGGGAGACCTTGACCTGTGGATACAAGATTCTGAACTACAAAACCAGGCCAGAAGAGTAAAATTCTAAGAAAAAGGTCATGGAATTACCACAAGGTCATACTTTTTGTTCTCTAGGGCTGGTGGGTTCTATTTAGTTTGCTCTTTGAGTATGTGTGGAGCACTTAATCTTCTAGGAAAAGACTGAAGTTATCAAAGACTTTATCTTGCTTGCACCCACCTTCAATGCTCCTGAAAGCGGCACTCAAGAAGCAAATGACACATTACATTGAGTAAATCTACTGTCCAGGATCTATTTAAAGTGTTCAAGGACACACATGTTACTTTGAGGACTACCAAGGGCCTGGCCCAAGTGATGGCATTTTTAAATCCCATCTGTGCATGTGAAAGTGGTACATTGAATAAGGTAGACTGAAGAAGATTCAATGCTTTTGAACAACGATACTAAGGAAGAATATTGAGAGTACAGTGGACTGCCAAAAGAACAAGCAGATCTATTTTGACAGATGGACAGCCAGAATGCTCTTTAGATGGGAGAATGAAAAGATTTGGGCACGTTACCAGAAGAGACTGGTTCCTGGAAACGAGTTGACTCTTGATGAGACGGATTGGATGGACCCAGTGGTTGCAACCAGGGTGCAAACATAACAATTTTGAGAACTGCTCAGGGCCGGGTGGGGTTTCCTTCTGTGGTCCAAAAGGTTGCGATGGGTTAGAACAGACCTGATGACAAGAAGGCCAAACTCCTCACCCCCGGCCACTAAACAGGTGACATCATGAAAAGTGGAGAAAGACTGACATTGCAAGATTTTATCTTGCTTGGCTCCACAATCACTGATCGTGGCAGCAGCAGTCAAGAGGTCAAAAGGTGAGGTGCATTAGGTAAGTCTGCTGCACAAGACCCCTGAAGAGTATTGAAGGACAAGGCTGTTACTTTGAGGAATAAGGTGCCTATACTGACCCAAGTCGTGGCATTTTCTGTTGCCTCCTATGCATGGAAAGGTGGGCATAAAATAAAAAAGACTAAAATGAAACCGTGCATTTGAATGATGGTGCTAGAGAAGAATATTGAAAAGTACCAAGGAGTGCTCCAAGGACAAACTAATCGGGCATGAAAGAAGTATAGCCAGAGTGCTCCCTTGGCCCAAGAATGGCAAGACTTGTCTCACTCACTTTGGACAAGCTGTCAGGAGAGACAAGTCTCTGGAGAAGGACATGAGGATTGGTCAAGTCGCGGGGCAGCAACGCGGAGGAAATCGCTCAAGGCGATGGATCGATACAATGGCTGCCACGAGGGACAAGCGTGAGGCTGGTGTGGGACCAGGAAGGGTCTATTTCTGCTGTGCACAGGGTCACTGTGGCTTGGAGTGGCCTTGATGCCACCTAACAACAAAGCATTCAGGAGATGCTGTCGACATGTGGTGGGTGCTCTGGTGGTGGAGAGGGTAGGCCTTGGGCTGCACTCTGCAGGGGGCGGGTTGAAACCACCAGCAATTCCTCGGGAGAAAGACTGGCCTATCTGCTCCTGTCCGCAGTGACAATCTCAGAAACCCCTGCCTGCGGGGTCTGGGGAGGTGGCTCTTTGTCAGCGTGGACTAGATGGCAGTGAGTTTGGTCTTTGGTATATACCCGTGACATATAGTTATCTACCTATCTATACAAAATCCACTTTGAAAAGAAGCTAACCTCTTTTAGCAAAAATCTAACCTTGCAGAGTTTAAAAGCAGGAACGCAATGTTTGTTAAAATAGAGTACGGGGAATGAAAGGTCTAGAAGAGATGTGAAGAGAGAGCTTTTCCAGACTCTCATGTGTGCACATTCAATTGAAAAAGATAACTTGGACAGATTCTTCAGTACCCACGTCCAGCATGTAACAATGTGAAAGACTCTTCACAAAGAAAAGATTTTTAACTCAAACTGGGGGGTGTGGGGTGGGATGGGAGAACAATGGCCATGATAAAAATCATTTCAGTGGTGTACCGTGTGACCGTTCTGCTTACAAGAACATGAGAATTGCTTGGAAATAAATGGAACATCCTTTTGCAAAGGCACCAACGCCATGTGGTGGAAACTATCTTTTTCTCTTACAGCAAGGTTGGAAAGGATCTGCGGATTACCTGGAGCAGACACTGCACCTGGGGGAGGAATCGGTCCTCAGTCATGGTGGGTCCAGTGGTCCTTTTGCTTTGAGTCCAACAGGGTGCGGGTTTCCGGGGTGCTCTCTTAGGGATTATAACCGACGGCATGGTGGATTCTAACATTCCTTGGCTGCTTCCAAATACAACGGGCCAATCTGTCCCTCGGCACAAGCCACAACTCTGCCCTCAGGCCCCGTGACTGTGAGATGTGCTGTTGGGAAAACCCCATCCCATAGCTTGGGGGTGGTATTTTATTCCATAGCTCCCTGCAGCATGAAGTTTGGACATCTCCCTGGCATGGGGTCTATTGTTCTTGGTGGATTCTGGCAAGCTGGATTTCAGATGGCATACTCCACAGTGCCCAAACATCCACAGCTTAAGAACAGAACCCACTTTCTGCCCACTCTGAGCTAAACCCTTGCTACCTAATTGAGCTGCTTTTCTGCTTGTTGTTCTGGTGCACATGATTTTTCCAGACATCCAAATTGCAGCTGTAGTTTTAGATTTTCCTTTTTAAAAAAAATCATTTTATTGGGGGCTCGTACAACTCATCACAATCCACACTTTGTGTCAGCACTTTTTACATTTGTTTCCCTCATTATTCTCAAAACACTTGCTTTTCACTTGAGCCCCTGGTATCTGCTCCTCATCCCCCCCCCCATTCTCTCCACTCCCACATGAACCCCTGATAATTTATAAATTATTATTATTTTGTCATATTTTACACCATCTGATGTCTCCCCTCACCCACTCCTTTGCTGACTATCCCCCAGGGAGGAGGCCATATGTAGATCCTTGCAATCTGTTCTCCCTTTCTATCCCACCTTGCCTCCACCCTCTCATTATCGCCCTTCTCACCACTAGCCCCAAGGGGTTCTTCTGTCCTGGAATCCCTGTGTTTCCAGGTCCTATCTGTACCAGTGTGTATCCTCCAGTCCATCCAGATTTATAAGGTAGAACTGGGATCATAGTGTGTGTGTGTGTGTGTTTGTGCAAGTATTGAAGAACTAGAGGAACATTGTATATTTCATAATTGTTACACTGTACCCTGACTACATCTCCTCCCCAGACCTTCTGTGAGGGGATGTGCAGTTGCTCACAGATGGCCTTTTGGTCCCCACTCTGCACTCCCCCTCATTCACAATGATATGATTTTTAGTTTTTTGATGCTTGATAGCTGAGCCCCTCAACACCTCGTGATCACCAGACTGCTGTGCTTCTTCCATGTGGGCTTTGTTGCTTCTAGACTAGATGGCCGCTTGTTTATTTTCAAGCCCTTAAGACCCATGTGGGCTTTGTTGCTTCTAGACTAGATGGCCGCTTGTTTATTTTCAAGCCTTTAAGACCCCAGACTCTATATTTTCTAAGCATTGCGAATAAATTTCCAGCCTCACGTTTATAAATGATACTTGCTCCCTCCAAAGCAATCTTCCTTAAGTTCAAATGGTATCTTGTTCTTAAAACACAGACTACATTTATCGGGAAAATGCCCGATGCACATCGCTGTCGGAATGCTATGGGGTAGTGAAGACACTAAGCGTCCCACCGTGGAGAGTCCACCCACGGGAAGAGGGGGCTGTGTCAGAGCACATGTTGAGTCACAGGCCAGGGATAAGCTGGGGGCCAAGGATGGGGGTGTTGGCATGCACCCCATCCTCTCTGAAACTCTTGCCCACACCCTGTTAGAAGCCCCTGTTCGGGTGCTTGGAAGGCTTTTTCCAGGGCTTTGTTAGTGTGGGTACCTATTGAAAACTTCGTTATGACTTGTTGAGAGGTTTATGGAGCAGATTTGCTTTCCAGTCACAATGTGTCCTCACTTACCCATTTCCTCCCCACGTCGCCTGCTTCCATCCTTCCCTTCCTGACCCTTCTGAACTTTGGCCTCTGTTGCATGCTGCCTTGCTGATAAATGGTTGCTTATTCTAACGTGCACACACCTGCTTGGACAGGTTTCTTTTCAGGCCTGACGAAGGGCCACAGTCTTGGTAGAGGAGAGGGCCTTCAACCAGCTTTCTATCTACCAATATGCCTGCCCCCGCCCCGCCCCACCTTTTTGATGTTGAGTTGAGAGCACCATTTCCCTCCTGCTCTACCTAGCACCCTGTGAAACGGCCCCTTTCAGAGTTGTCGCGGGAGTGGGCGCTAAGCGGGTACTCGGAGACTGATGCTTACACGGCCCATTCCCCTGTCGATGTGTTTGCTTCTACGTGTCTCCGCATTTCTTCACGCTTCCTCCCTCCAGACGGGGAGAGACCAGGAGCTGCACCTCCGATGGCCACCCTGGAGCTTTCCAGGCCCTTGCCTCTGCGCATTCCGGCAGGATGCAGAACACTGACTCCGTGGACCATGCGAGATGATGCTCTCGAGTCCCTCAGACTCAGTCACTCGTTCCCTCCGTAGTCACGGATCGAGTGGCAGCCAAGATTTCTACCTAGACACACATGCAAATATTTAGCTCTATACTCCCTGGTCCTCCCACGCCTATTCGCCCGCATGACTACCCATGCAGCTGCTCATAGGTGCCTGCTGGGGAAAGCAGGGGTGGGGATGACCTCCTCCCTGGTGCCTTCCTCTTTTGCAAGGGGCGGGCCCTTTCCACGGTGGGTTTTCACTTGTTCTTTCTCGCTCACATTTATGGAGTGAGCACTCTGGCGCCCTGTGCTGGGAAGTGTCTCTTCTCTCCATGTCACGGGTCCATCTCTGCTTGCTGTTCTGTGGGAGACCTCTATCATGATCCTCACTGCCTTCCTATCAATGCCGCCTCATAGCGATGCTGTCGGATGAGGTAGAATTTACTGCCCTTGAGGGATAGTTTCCCAGACTGTGACTACGGGCGTAGAAAGTCTTGTCTTTCTCTCGCTGAGTGACTGGTTGGTGGTTTCGAACGCGTCCCTCTTGGGGAGCAGCCCAGCACAACGGGGCGCCTCACTTTGTAATCTGGAACCCCAAACATTTGCTCATTATATGGGTACTCAGCGTCCTTCTCCAGAGTGTGGCTTGTTCTTTACCTCGGGGGTATATTTTGTTGCACAAGCATTTTAAATTTTAACGTAGTCACACGTACAGTGTTTTCTTTTATGGGCAGGGATTTTTGAGTCTTCTTTAAAGCATCCTTTCCTTTGATGAGGTTTTAAAGATGATCTATCTATCTATACATACATATGAGAGGGTACCCACAATTTTTTTCAAAGCTATGTATTGAAATTTTTAAAAATTTATTTTTTCACAATTTTTTTTTTACAAATAATCTTATCACCTTCAAAGCACTCTCCACTACACTTAATACATTTGTCAAACCTGAGAATCCATTATTGAAAACATGTTTCACGCTCATCTGTTTGGATGGCTGACAGCACTTCCCTCATTTTCTTTTTTTGTGGCATCACTGCCCTGGTGGGAGTAGGAACCTCGCTCATTTTTTTCTTCACCTCTTCTATGTCATCAAACCGCTGTGCTTTTGTATAACTCTGCACTCACGGAAACAAAAAGAAGTCACATGGAGTGAGATCAGGTGAATAAGGTATGTGGGGTAAGAGAAGCATGCTGGTTTTTGCCCCAAACTGGCACAGTGAGATGGCTGCGTGAGCAGGTGCATTGCAGTGGTGGCAAAGCCAGTCCCTCATCTGCCACAAATCAGGACTTTCTTTGCTGGAACACTGTTACACAATCTTTCCACAGCCTCTAAATAGAAAGCTTGATGAAAAATCTGACCTGGTGGAATGAACTCCAAATGCACTAGGGGTTGACATTTTTGTCCACTTGGGAAGTTGATGGGTGTCCAGAATGAGGTTTTTCATCAATTGACATTTCACCTTTTTTTTGAAATAAGAAAACCATTCGTACACTTTTGCTTTTCCCATAGTGCTGTCCTTGTAAACTGTGTTCAACATCACAACAGTTTCTGTGGCATTTTTTCTTGAGCAGGAAACAAAATCTTCACAGTCACATGCTCTTCTCTTAAGTTGGCCATCACAGAAAACAAGGTTCAAGGGAAACTACTTTTACGAAAAAATTCACTGTGACCAGAGAGGACCTTCCCAGGTGACGCCACTGTGTGTGCTAAGCCAGAGTGAGTTGCTGAATGCTTGTCTAGCAGGGAAGAGGGCATCTAATGAAAGCTGCAGTCTGCCCAGCACAATTCTGCAATTCTGGTTTTATTGTGTGTTTTTTTTTGAACCCCCTCATGTAGACTTGAGGGGTTGAAGGTTTACGTTTCACATTTAGGCCTAGAATTCACCTGGGATCAAATTTTATGATAATGAAAGGGAGATAGGCTCCCATTGCATACTCTCTTTCAATATGGATAACCAACTATATCAACAGGACTAATTGAAAAGTTCATCTTTCCCCCTTGTTCTGCAATACGAGTGTGGGGGATACAAGAAGTGGAATGCTATTTATATAGCAGATCAGGGAAGGCCTGGCTGAAGAGCAGAGATCAGAGGAAACGAGGGAGGGAACAATGTAGTTATTTCAGAGATGTTTCTTCCAGGTCTTGGGTGGTGCAAACGGTAACTGTGCCCAACTGGTGGTCACAGGGGTGAAGGTGCTGCAGAAGAAAGACTGTGACCAGTCACTGGAAACTCACTGGTCTATCCAGACATATGCCGGTGGCTGAGTCAGAGCTGACTCACGGACAGGAGTGAATGGGTGATTTAGTCACAGGACAGAACAAGCACCCATACTCTGAGATAAATAGGTCAGCTGGTGTTGGAAGAACTGCACGGACGTCAGGGCCAGGGGATGAAGTGAGCCAGGGCCGCACGGTAGCATTCGAGAGTCCTTGTAGGACAAGTGATGAAGGATACCCTTGTCGATGAAAGGAGGGCCCTTTTCTACATGCAAGGAGAAGCTGTTGGCAAGGGAGTGATGCAGACACATCTATGATTTGAAATGGGTGCTTCTGCTCCTTTGTGTCTGCCACTGTGCTTTGGGTGAATTCGGTAACAACCTTCCATCTATGAATTCCTTTCCTGGCTGTGATATTTTTGATGGTGGTGTGTGTGTTTTCCAATTTACTACTATGTTTTAAATTTCTGGGATCAAACAATTTGAGTGATTGGTTTCAAATCATCCTGTCTTGGCATTGGAATTTGTTTCTAAAAGTTTCTTTGCAAGTGGATGCTGAGAGGGAAGACTTGACTCCTCGAGGACTGGTTGTCTATTGACAAGCCTTTCAGAAAGGGAGATGGTCTCCTTCAGGGACTCTCAGGGATTTGTCCAGTGCTTTTTAGGATAATGAACCCTGGTCTATAGCAAGTGTCCTGTCCCATCCTGCCTGGGGTGAGGGGCTGGAGCTTTCCCAACCACGGATTCCTGCTTCTGGGAAGCTGGGGTTAGCTGCCAGCACCAGACTTCCTATCATGCAGACACTGCACCCAGTCCCCGATGACTCCAGGTAAGAGGCTAATCCTCTAGGAGTTAGGCAACCTCAAAGTCCCCCAGCCTGGGTCTTTCTCCTAGGGCAGCCTGGTGTCTGATGTTTGCAATGTTAGACCTCAGGGTCCCATCAAGGATGAGAAGCTATTTGTGGTGGTCGTGTACTTGGTGTAGATTTCATGATTGGGAGTGTAGGGGTGGAGTCTAGCCTGTCAATCTGGAGATAGTCAATGAGACCTCTGTGTGGGCATGGCTATCTCTGAGAATTCTGGAAAATCTCATGATATTTCCCCCGTGAAAGTGAGAGACTATAGACTTAGTCTCTTGGAGTCTATTGACCGACAAAACAAGATGGTGGCATGCTGATAGCTCCTCAGTCCTGAAAACTGGAGGAGCCAGAGGAGAAGACACATGGGCTTGCCCTGATGGAACCAGACCTCTGGGACTGAAGAAGCCAAAGAAAGACCCCTGCCAGTGCTGAGATGCTTCTATCACCAATGGATACTGCTGATGAACCATGAGCCCTGGAAATGAGGAGCCACGGGGAGAGCCCTGCCAGTGCTGGGATGCTTCTACTGCCTCTGGATACACAAAAACTCTGTACCCACTGGCCTGGGATTGTCCTGGTGTCATTGCATGTGCTTCGTGAGTCGGAAGGGGACTTATAGACTGACATCAGATATATGGGCTAATAATGGACTTATGACTGGGTTGGAATGCTTTCTCAATGTTCCATTCCTCTTGTATATAAACCTTTCTTGTATATCCATATGTGTGTTTATGAGTTTGTTTCTCTAGTCTGCCAGGACTAACACACTAATGAATGCTATCGTGCCAGCAAGCCAGCTGCTTGACATTTGCTCTTGTCTGCCCCGTCAAAAACTATGCCTTCATTTATCTCTACTTACCTATGTTCCCTATCTTGCTTTAAAGGCTGCACCTCCTTAGGTGGATTTATGTTTAGATTGTCCACTTCACCGGCTGTTTTTGCTGGCCATCAGACTTCTTCATTGTGTCGGCCGTTTGGGATTTACAGGGTACAGAAGAGGCTTTGGGATTCATTTTTTTTTAACTCTGCCTGCATGTCTACAAGTTTTGTGGTTGTTGCCTCGTGATTCTCTGAGTCCCTGATCCTGGTTTGGGTCCTCTGATGGTGACACACGAGACATCACAAATCCAGGTCCTGAGCCTGTGGGCGCCCAACTCAGTTCCTGTTAGAGTCCTGCCCTCCCACATCCCCAGGCCCACAGTTTCCTAGGAAATTCTAACCACAGGCAGCACTGGGCAGCAAGTCTTTCTCCAAGCGCCTTTCTGGGGTGGCATCGATCCCATTCCCGAATGACTTCAAGTAGAGGAGCATTTTGGGTTCCTTTTTCCTTTTCTTCCTCCTTTGTTATTGTAGTTACTAGAGCGAAACTCCCTGAAACTCGAGCTTCAAGACCCTGAAGGCCAACAGTTCTATAGCTTCAACTTGGCTTTGGGTTTCTATTTGATTTACACACACACACACACACACACTTTTTTTTCCAGTCCAACTGTATCTTTCTACTTGAGCCCCTGGTATCAGCTCCTCATTTTATCCTCTCCCTCCCCGCTCTCCCCTCCCCCTTGTAATTTATAAATGACTATCCTTTTGTCCGAACTATATCTTTTAGCTAACCTTTTTTATGTATATGTTTTTATTAGCAATTAAGCCAAGCTTGTTAGTCAGAGACAAACAGGTCTCTTACTGAAGGCTAACTCCGTAGTGTCCAAGCACTGGTCCTAAAACCGCCTCTCTGGTGCAGTCTGCCTTGGCCCCGTGGGTGGCAGTAAAGCATGCCTCTCAATAAAGCACTGAGGGCACAGGGTCCCTTCTCTCCCCCCCTCCCCAACCACCCTTCCCCGACTCCCAGAGTTAAGGGATGCCCCAGAGACCATGTGACCCGCCTCTCCCACAGTAAAGGCATCCCTTCATCAAGGTGCCATTGGTTACACCTGGTACCGACAACTTACTGGGTCCAGACTACCCTGAGGTGCCTCCGAAGACAGGTCAAATGACCCACTCCGCTATCTCTGTGCTCCCCTGCCCGCCGATCGTTCGATCGATCAGTTGATCAATCAATCAATCAGACACGAGAGCCGGAGAGACCACAGTTCTATCCTAACAGATAAGAATAGGAATTAGAATCAACTCTATGCGCCCCCCGCCCAGTGTGTATTCTTGTATCAAGTGAATACAGTTTCCCTTGTCCTAGTCTTGCCATTTGAGGCAGCGCAGAGCAAGCTGAGCTCCTGCGAAGATTCCACGGCCATCCAGTCGCTTCAGTGCACGCTCAAATAATTGAAGGTGGGGCTGAGACCGCTCTTTGCACCTGTCCTCTCCAGATGGCGTCCATTCCTCTTAGCTCCTGCACGAGCTCTCTGGGTTACCACTGCCGCTGGTACACGATGGCCGTGTCTGGACCACAGTGGAGAGAAAAATCCTGTGGTTCCCGAGAGGATGGCGCCTCACAGTCTCGAGAGAGCCAAGGGGATCAGGTTCCTGGGCATCCTTCTGGTTGCTAAGCGAAGGATCCCTGATGTTTCACAAGGAAGCGCCCCCCCTCTAGTGGCCACCGGGGTGCAGTTCAAGGGTTTCGACAGGGCGGACTCCCCTGCTGGGCTCTCTGCTCTGCAGGGACTCGTCACACACCAAGGCGATCCAGGGAGACATGAACAGGAGAGAGTAAACAGAACCGATTCTGCAGTAGTGAAAGCACGTGACGGTTTGGTCTTCCCATAATCTCCATAATTCTCTCAAGCAAAAATCGGCTATTATCTTCTCCAGAAACTGGTATAACTGTTCTTGAAAGCGACCTCCTTAATCATTGGCTTCTTTCATGATTTTGCCCATCCATCTGTTAAGCGGTTTAGTTGGGCTTTGAGTTGTCATAAAGAGACGCCTCTAAGCCATCTCCTGTGAAGATGGGGAGGGGGTTAGTGAAAGAACGAGGGACCTGAGATTATACTGAAGCAGGAGTCCCGGATTTGTTCTCTGTCTGTCCTCGGGAAGCTGACCTGGCTTCTGTCTGTAGCTCTCCTATGCTGACGGGTTCCCTTGCCCTGTCCTTTGCCACTGTCTTTTGTCAACATGGCGAAAAGTCAGTTGCTGGTGAGTCGGTGCTGACCGCATGCATGTCGAAGGAGAACCGTGCTCCATAACGTTTTCTATTAGAGAACTGCCCGGGAGTTTCCGAGACTGTAACTCTTCATGGGACTAGAACTTTCTGTCATCCGCAGAGTGCCTGGTTTTGAACTGCCAGACTTGCAGACCACAGCCCAAAGCATAACCAAGACACCATCAAGGCTCTTTCCTTCTCTACATCACCCAAACAATCAACCTGCCCACAAGGTGAGTCCTGATAGCCACTGTGGCCCTCCCAGGGACATGGAAGCCATTCCTTTTGGCCGGCCTCCCCTGGGACATGCCAAGGGTAGTTGGTGGGTGGCTGGTATGCCATGAGTTAGGCAGAGGGGTCATATGAACGAAGAAAATCCAAGTTATAAATAAGCAGGCGCTCTGAGGTAGGGATTTCAAGTTTATTGGACACCTTCCACATGTTCGGTGTGGTCAGTGCTAACCATTTTATATTCATGCTTGAAATTTTATTTTTCATATCGAAACAGTGTTGTAACGATGATGATTTATGTAGGATTTTCTCAGCTCCAAGCTTGATGGGAGCAGATCACCAGGGCTACCTTCCTGGCTACTGGTGGGTGGCTTTAAGCTGCTTGTCTAGCTTGGAAGCTGAGAGTGAGTACAAAAGTCTGTGTTGTCCAGGGATATTTGCATAACTTTAGGGGTTGCTGTCTCCAGATGAGAGCTGCATTTAGTTTCTAAACTCCCTACCCCACAGAGTTGGTCTTCATTGGTCTGGCACAGAACCCAGCATCTCATCGCTTAAAACCTCCCCGGAGGCTTCTCAGGGTCAATCCAGTCCAGCCTTTCATTCTCAAAACCCTAAGCCCCAAATTCCAGTTACTGTTGTGTGGGCTCATGTGTGTGGGAGAATTGTGCTCCAGAGGTTTTCAACAGCTGATTTAAAAAAATTAGATCACCAGGCCTTTCTTCCACGGCGCCTCTGGGTGGACGAGCATTTTCCAACGTTTCAGTTAGTCACTGAGCACATTCATTGTGCACCAAACCTAGGGAGTCTCTTTTAGGAAGGAGGAAAGAGGAGCCTGCAGAAGACAAGTGTCCTTGCTGTGAGCACTCAGGGGTTACTATCCAAATGAAGTAATGTTGCTGAGAAGTCTGTACAGGTTCCCTGTTGAGTCCGTTGACGCTCCCGGAAGAGGTAGAGGAGGAAAGAGTCAAAAGGCAGGGGGAAAGAGGCGAGTAACTTGAGAAGAAAGAGGGAAACCATGCTTGTTTTCTAACACAGAGAGGGTCAGGGGTGGCTGGGAAGGGGCATGATTCATCGAGGCCATTCAACACGTGCTCTTAAGTGCCATGTTGTGCTCAACGGATCTCAAGAGACCAGTATCAGTGTTGTGATCTGAAACCATACACATGCTGAGAACTTGCCCTCTCTCGTCGGAACTTAGGGGAAGAGGCACAGCTGGTGCAACAGTCAATTGACAGAAGTGGGAGAAGCTCCCTGCTCTGCTCTCACTTTGGGGTCCCTGGTTCATGAATTCAGCAAGGTCCTGCAGGAACCCGGCGACGCCCCAGGGCGGATGTCAGAACTGGGAGGCTCAGGCTGGAATGGCAGCATTTCGGGTTCCAGGGAGAACACAGAAGAAACCCTGGAGGAAATGTCAGGTCAGGGTTGACAGGCGCTCATGTCCCTTCTCCTCATGTTTCAGTCATCTGTCAGCCTTTACCTCAGGCTGCCGGGTGCAGGGACGCTGGGAAATGCAGGTCTACACTTCTATTCTTATCAAAGATGGGGTGATGGAGGGTTGGTGGCCCGTCAGTGTCCCCATTGTCACCCTCAAACGCATGTCTTTACTGCTGCCTTCTTCCCACTGCTCGTCCAGCCAAGGAGCGATTGTGAGCACCGCATTGTGTGTTGTGTAGGGCAGGAGGGCAGTGTGGGTCTCGTGGAAGAATTCTTGTCTTCCGTGCAGGAGATCCACTTTCAGGTCCCCCTGCCGGCCAGGTCTCAGTGGGGCTGGAGCCCTGGTGGTGCAGTGGTGCCTCACTGGACTGTGAACCCCATGGACCCATGGACGGCAGTATGAAACCACCACCAGCAGCAGGGAGAGACTAGACTGTCGGCTCCTGTAAACAGTTACAATCTTAGAAACCTACAGGACTGCTTACTCTGAGTCTGCATGGACTGAACGATTGCAGGGAGTTTGTGTTTTTCTGTTGGCCCCAGCTCTCACGGTAACACTAACCCTAACCCCAGCCTAGTCCTACACCGTATCTCGACCCTATCCCTACCGTGACCCTGAGCCAGACTCAAACCCTAGCTCCACCTGATTCCTAAGCCTCACCCTTGTGCAAGCCCTTACCCTAGCCCTAGGCTGAACCCTAACCTAAGAAGGGCTGAGAAGAAAGGCCTGGTGATCTACTTCTGAGCAATCAGCTAGTGAAAGGTCTTTGGGTTACAACAGACTCAGCTGCTAGCGTCTGAGGTTCCCAGGCTTCAATCACAGTTAACAAGAACAACAAAATCCATGACAACATGTGTTGTCGGGCAAAACCAGGAGTAGGGGCACTTTCTAGGGGGCTGAGGCCAGACTTTGTTATACAGGCAAGGCACATTCCCTAGAGGCAGCACTGTGGGATCAAATTCAGAAGATGGGTGGACAGTACAAGGAAGGGTCGTCCAGGTGGAAGAAAGGCTTGGGGGTGGGTGGCCTGAGTGCAGGACTGAGTGTGGCAAAGTGGCGACACGGCCAGAGCCGGGCAGGCTGACCGGCGGTGTGTTCGTCCAGACCCTAAAGAGCACACACTTGAGGCAGATAGTTCAGGGGAGAGAATCAGCTGCTATTTACATGGGAGAGGGAGCAAGGATGAGACTGGGCCCTCCCAGTTTATCCTTTGATTGAAAAGAAGACTAACGAGAACACGGCTGGTGATGGTTACCCAACATTGTGAGTGTCATGAAGGCCACTCAGTGGTATACTGAAAATGGTTTTGTACACGTTTATAAATTACCAACGTCAAAAAAAAAAGGAAAAAAAGAATCGCCTGAGCATTGTAACCCCACCTGTGCTGAGCCCATTTCATAGATGGGGAGGGCTGCATCACTGTTGTATTTCTGTTGTAAAATGGCCTTGTTTAGTGGCCATATAGCTCAGAAGCAACAAAGCCCACATGGAAGAAGCACACCAGCCTGGGTAACCACAAAATATGGAAGGGTTCTGGTGTCAGGCATCAAAGAACTAAAAATTATATCATTATAAAAGAGGGGGAGTATAGATTTGGGACCCAAAGCCCATCTTTAGGTGAAGTGACATCCTCTTATAGAGGGAATGCAAGGAGGAGATGAGGCAGTCAAGGTACAATGTAGTAATAATGAAATATGCAACTTTCCTCTTGTGCTCAAATGTTTCCTCCGACCCACTATCATGATCCCAATTCTACCTGACAAATCCACCTAGACCAGGGGATGTACACTGGAGCCAGAAACAGGGGAAATTTAGGATAGATGATCCCTTTGGGACCAGTAGTGGGAGTGGTGATACTGGGAGGGTGGAGTAGAAATGGGGAACCAATTGCAGGGATCTACATATAACCTCCTCTCTGGGATACGGACATCAAAGAAGTGGATGAAGGGACACATCAGACAGTGAACAATATGAAAAAGTAATAGCAATTTGTAAATTTGTACAGGGGGAGGGAAGGGAAATATGAGAAGTTGGTACTTGGGGCCTAAGTGGAGGGAGGATGTTTCCAGAATGATGAGGGTAACAAGGTTGCAAATGTGGTCTGTGTACAGTTGACATATGCATTGATCGTGATGGGAGTTGTATGAGCCCCCAATAAAATGATTTATAAAAAAAAGAGGGGTAAAGAGTAGCTTATACCAAGGCCTCAAGTAGAAAATATTTTGGAAATGAAGATGGCAACATGTGAACAAATATGTTTGACACAAATGATGCATGGAATATTATAAGAGCTGTAAGAGCCCCTAATAAAGTCATTGGGGGAAAACATGGTCTTGTTCAAGGCCACCTGGACTACAAGGAAGAGTGGGCATGCTCTGGGAGGGGAGGGATGAGGAAGGAGGAAATCCAAGGTCGGGGAGGAAGCTCTTGCAACATCTGTCTGATGCAATCTCCAGAGGATGAAGGTGTGAGCTGTGATTCTCGTAGTGAGAGGAGAACAACACTTGGGCCTTCAAGGAGGGTGGGCATGAGGTGGGAGACTAGATAGCTCATACCAGGCCCTATCTCGGTTCTTTCTATTGCCTCCAATCTTTCAGGAAATGCATGATACAAGTGACAGCCTGGTTTCAGACATGCTGTATGGAACTGGAGGACTGGATTTCAGAGACAGGCCTCTCCCTGGTGGCGAGAGTGTCATTCGTGATGGGGGCCCCTGCTGGAAGGCAGCGAGTTCACGGACAGGCTTGGGGGTGAAAATCTGGTGGACTTCAGTTCAGGGACTTGCTGCCAGTCCCTTGAAAAGCCGTCATGGCGCCCAGCCCTCAGACAGCTGTAAGACAGACACACAGCTCTCCTGAGAGGGCCTTAGAAGCTAACACCTTAAGATCAGATCGCAGTTTGGGAACTGAAAGTAAGCGTCAACACCAGCTGTGGAGGTTTACAACATGCTTGGTATGTTTACTCTCCCTCAAGGATGTGAGACAACGTTTTGCCACCTGGTTTCTATGCAGCGTTTCTGGCTGCAGCTCAGATAAGCTTGCTCATTCCTCTGGCCGGTCACCCCATACTCGGTGCCTTGCAAACACCTTAATTCAAATGCTTCAATGCCTTTTCAATCTTCCTTCAGTGTCCAGCTTTCACCCCCAGATGAGGCTGTTGAAAGCTGCAGGGCTTGGCTCAGGTGGCCCCAGGGGAGTCCTCAAAGGGATATGCTTACTCTTGAATACTCTGGAGAGGTCTCCTGAAGCCCATTTGTCCAAGACAATGCAATGTCGGATTTCTTGACTGCTGCTCATTGTGGATTCAGGTAAAATGAGCTCCTTGACAACTTCAACCTCCTCATCTCCATTTATGATGATGTTGTTTACTAATCTAGTTGTGAGGATTTTTGTTTTCTTCACCTTGAGGCAATCCATGCTGAAGCTTATATGCTTTGATCCTCAGCACTGTTGATCAGGCAAGGTTGTGTCATCGCTAAGTCTCAGGTTGTTAATGAGCCTCTGTCCAATCCTGATGCCACGGTCTTCTTCACATAGTGCACCTTCTCAGCGCAAGTTGTTTGGTATACAACTTGCAGTGAATGAGTAACTTTGATACCCACTTATCTGGGTTTTAGACGTCTCAGTATTCTCTCGTTCTGCTCAAATGACTGCCTCTTGATTCACCTACAGGTTTGACATGAGCACAGCCAAGTGCTCTGGAATTCCCCCTCTTCACAGTGTTATGTCTGTTATCAAATAAATGACAATGACCTTACACAATCATTAAAACACAGGTCAGTATCTTTCTGGTATTTTCTGGGTCAGCCAAGGGCCATCCATCTGATGTCAACAATGATATGGCTCTTCTCCTGTCCTTTCTTGATCTGGCTTGAGTTTCTGGTGGGGTCAATTCTTGGACGCCTGTTTTTGCCATTTCCTTCCATGAAGTTTGGACCTCTTCATTCAATACCATAAGCTCTTGATCCTCTGATACTCTGGTTGAATGTCAACTAATTCTTCTGGGGACAATGACTCTCTGTTCCTTCCACCTCAGCCTTTCCTTTTTTGATGCCTCCTGCATGCACTTATTAGCATACATATCCTTTCACTTAAAAGCAAAATGTATATGTATGAACCTTAAATTATAATGAATATTCATCAACTCATTTTAATACTGGTAAATTACCTAAAGGTCTTGAAATTATCTATTAATCACAAAATATAATTATTGCTGACACAAATCCTGTTTAAATATTCGAAGTTTTTATTAACATTTTTTGCTGTTTTTCCTATATTATCAAATCTAAAATTAGGCTTTTGAGATTTCTTAAAAGATTTGCACTTAGTTGTGAGGGGTTCTTCAAAACTTTCTGACTGGCACTCCTTATCTTTGGTTCACATGCAAACAAAGACAAGAATCCTTCATTGCAATTCATTTGCATATGTTTAAACTTGCTTAGATATTTTGAAAGGTAAACCATAAACAATTTCTTCCCTTTTTACTATTCTCCCAGTAAATGGTTCTTTCTTTCTTTCTTCTTTTGTGTGTGTGTGATAACACAACCACAAAACTGTTTTGCCTCTTTTTCCCTCCTTTTAACTTCTTCCTTTGTGCCTGGATATTACTTTAAGTTACTTGAAAATATTTTGATTTCCAGGCCTCTTTAAAAATGAAGTAATTTTCTATATGATAAAAAATTAAATTTATAAGCACTCAGACAAAATCAGAATAAGTTCCCTGGATATCATCTATTTCAATAATAACACCATCCAGAGGCTAAAAAACCATATTTTCATAACTATTTTTGTGTGCCTCATAAGATTTTAGGAAGCAATACAGAATAATTCATTTCTTTATAAGACTTGTTATGTCGATCAAAAAATAACCAGTTTTCCCCCTAGTATACTTTTCAAATGAACCAATCTGTTCAAAAGTTTCTTAGAGTTGCTATTAAAACTCTAATTTATAAGATAGTTATAGAAGCAGTTTTGATTATCGCTGAAGCTTAGAACAACCTCATGGAAGGGAAAAAAGGAAACCTATATTTAATATCACCACTTGTCTGTCACTTTGTCATACTGGCATGGCTTGTGTGTTGCTGTGATGCTGGGAGCTGTGTCATGGGCATTTCAAATGCCAGCAGGGTCACTCAAAGTGGACAGACCTCATCAGAGCTGAAATCAGGATGCATTGATGATTATTGGTGATTGGAATGCAAAAGACGGAAACAATAAGGAAGGAACTATAGTTGGAAAATCTGGGCTTGGCAGTAGAAGTAAAGCTGGAGACCACATGATAGAATGTTGCAAAGCCAACTATTTGTTCATAGCAAATCCTTTTTTTCAGCAACACAAATGTGAATGTATAAATGGGCTTCCCCAGATAGAATACACAGAAATCAAATTGACTACATCTGTGGGAAGACAAGATGAAGAAGTCAATTTCAGCCACTAAAATGAGACCAGCGGCCAGTTGGTTGTGGAAGACACCATCAATTGCTCAAAAGCAAGTTCTAGATAAAGTTGGAGAAAATTACAACGAGTCCACATGAGGCAAAGTATGACCTTGAGTCTATCCCACCTGAATTCGGAGATTCTCAAGAAGATATTTGAAGCATTGAACACCAATGGCAGGAAGACCTGATCAGTTGTGGAAGACCATCATGCCATCTTTTTGTTGAACAAGTCACCAGAGAAGCTGGATTACATGAAGAAGAGTGTGGGCATCAGGACTGAAGGAAGGCTTATTAACTAACTACCTGTGCTACGCAGTTAATACTATCTTGTTTGCGGGAAGTGAGGAGGAAGTGAAGCATTGGCTGACGAAGATCAAGGATTGTAGCCTTCAGTATGGATGACAGCTCAATGTAAAGAAGGTCAAAATCCTCACAGCTGGTCACATCATGGTAAGCGGAGGAAAGGGTGAAGTTGTCAAGGATTTTGTCTTGCTTGGCTCCACAATTGACGCTCTGCTAAGGGAACTAGGTCAAAAGATGAGTTGCATTAGGTAAATATGTGCTGCACAAGTCCTCTTTATTTTATCTATTTATTTTTTAAAAATCATTTTATCAGGGGCTCTTACAACTCTTTTTTTTTTTTTTTGCATCACTGCCCTCTGGTGATCGTGGGAGCTACCCAGCGCTGCTCCGGAGAGCTGCCGCTGGATTTGAACCGCCAAGCCCGCGGGTCGCAGTCCCACACTCAACCACTTACGCCACCGGGGCTCAGCTTCTTACAGCTCTTATAACAATTCATACATTCATTGTATCAAGCACGTTTGTACATAAGTTGCCATATCATCTTTGTCAAAACATTCCTTTCCTGCTTGAGCCCTTGGGATCAGCTCCTTATATTTTTCCCCCCTCTCCCATCCTCCCACCCTTATGAATCCTTGTTAAATTATGAATTATTATATTTTCATATTTTACCCCATCTGCTGTCTCCCTTCACTCATGTTTCTGTTGTTCTGGGTATGGGGTCATTACACTTCGGACATTGAGACTGGTTCCCCTTGGGCACCATCAGTTTTCTTCACCACATTACAAGTCCTCTTTAAAGGATTGAAGAGCAAGGATGTTGCTTTGAGGACTAAGTAACCTGTGCACCTATCCCAGGCCATAGTATCTTCCATTGCGTCACATGCATGTGACAGTTGACCACTGAAGAAGGAAGGCCATAGAAGAATCGATGCATTTGAATTGTGGTGTTGGAGAAGAATATTGCAAGTACCACGAGAGGACAAGCTAATCTGTCTGAGAAGAAGTACGTCCAGAGTATTCCTTTGACGCAAGGATGCCAAGACTTCATCCTATATACTGTGGACATATTGTCAGGAGAGACCAGCCCCTGGCAAAGGACCTCGTGTTTGGTAACATTGATGGACAACAAAACAGGACATAATCCTCAATAAGACGGATCAACACAGTGGCTGCAGCAAATGACTTGGGTCGAGGAACAATTGTGAGGACGGGGCAGGACGGTGCAGTGTTTTGTCCTGTTGTGCACAGGGTCACTGTGTGTGGGAACTGACTTGAGGACACCTAACAACAGCAGGGCAAGCCCCAAGTTCATTTGAAGGGTCCCCACATGGTCGAAGCCTCTAGTGAATCCTCACTGATGATGGGAATAGCTTTGCTATCAGACAGCATTGTAAAGCTGATTATGGAAAAGGCAGTTAGGTTAAAATATAACAGCTTAGCATTTGATCTCCCTTTAGACCCATTTTAAAGTTGTTCGACTTTTTAATAGATTCTGTTTTTTTTTTTCCATTTGGGATTTTTCTTAGTTGGTCTTAAAAAATTGCTTGCTTCCTGTTTGTGTTTTTAAAAAATGATTTTCTGTATTCAAAACACTATCTTGAGATATATGCCAAAGCTGTATCCTAGAATCTAATTTCAGATTTTTATATGTCCAACTACCATTCCTCCCATCCTCAGGTTTTTTGAGAGTTTACCAAAGGCATTTTACCTATTCCTGGAGATAGCAATGTCGGACAGAGAGAAAACCTTACAGTTTCAGAGGAAAAAGCATGACTTCACAGTGAGCCACACTGAACCATGGTGTTCAATTTCCAAAAGTGTTCACCGTATGGCGTCCTGGGGTTTGAAAAACAGTAGGATGCACCATCCCCTTCTTCAGTGTCTGTTCTAGTCTCTGACCTCCATGGGTCCCACTAGAGGACAGCTTCCAATGGAGTCAACCAGGTCATCTTGTTCTAGGAGGGAAAAGATCCCAAAGTCAAAATATCCTACAACAAACCCAAACTCACTGCCGCTGAACTGAGTCTGACCCATCACGACACTCGGGGACAGAGGAGAACCACCCTCTGGGTGTCTGAGGCTGTAAACCTGTATGGGAGCAAACAGTCGCAGCTGTCTCCCCTGACCAGTGCAGTGGAATAGCTGACCTTATGGAACCCACAGCGACATCGTGACCCTCTTACTGAGAATCATTCGGGCACGAGAGACCATTGACATGAAGCCAAGGTGGACTCCCTGCCTTTTCTACCCCACATCGTACAGTGTGTTTGGCTCTTCCTTCCAGCGCTTGGAGGTCTCCTGTTTTGACCTGTTTGCGCTTGCTCTAGTCCAGTGTCACGCGTGACACGATCAATAATTACTTAACGCTCTTAGAAATTGTCGAATGCTCGGTTTATTCACTGAAAACACAGATCAAACAATCCAGATAATTCTTAAACATCAACTAAAAGCAGATTATGAGAGCAAGAGTATCAGGAAAACATAGTAACAGTATTATTACTCCACACATGTTATTATTCTAATATCATAGTCCCAATAAACTTCACCTCCATTGGTGTGCTCACAAGAATAGAGGTGGAGAGAAAATCCTGGATCCTAGTTCTCTAAAAAGCTCAGTTCTAACCTGCGTTTATATAATAAATGGGGCTGATTCTTTGACATCATTGGAACTACAGCAGCCTCCTGCCAGTTCTTATCAGGGTTCCCCACGTTTTCGTGGTTGCCTCTCCTGACTATCCGCTGGTTCTGGCTTCCCATCACTTTGGAGTGGGTTAAAGTGTTACTGCTTTTTCTTCTTCTTCAAAAAATGAGGTTGCTTACGCTGCTTTCTATAATGTGGCTCAATCGTCTTGCAAGGTAGCTCAAGGTCTTGGAAGATAGCTCTGTGATGCTCTCATCACCCAGGGGACCCAAACGTTTTAAACAGGGGGCCAGTTCACTGTCCCTCAGACTGTTGGAGGGCCAGACTATAGTTTTTTTTTTTTTTAAAAACCAAACAAACTATGAATATTCCTATGCACACAGAACATATTTTATTTTGAAGTAAAAAAAAAAACCCCAAATGGGAACAAATACAATATTAAAAATGAAGAACAAGTAAAGTTAAATCAACAAACTTATCAGTGTTTCAATGGAAACTATGGGCCTGCTTTTGACTAACGAGATGGTCAATGTCCAGTTCCGTATTTGTGACTGCTAGTCATAACAAGTGATGCAAGTATGCATCAGTTAGTCTAGAGCTGGTTAGAGATTTCA
>PVJH01025593.1:0-31175 GCA_004026705.1 Nesogale talazaci
TGAGTCTGTAGAGGGGACTGGTCTGACCTGGGATGGAATGTTTGTTGGATATATAATTACTTCTTGATATAAAGGTCTCTTTTACACTTACATGAGTGTAGCTAGATTTGTTTCTCTAATCAACCCGGTCTAACACAGGTGGTGAGTCAGAAATGACTCCATGGCAGTGAGTTTTTTTTGTGACACCTCTCTCTTCTCAGGAAAAACAAAATTACTCAGGATCCTCCTGAGAAATGAAAAACTTTTGTACTATAGTCCATGTGTTAGTCTGGGCAGACAAGAGAAGCAAAGCTAGGGAGACTCATATGTATATGGCATGATATGCTCTGATAGAGTATGAGTATGATACATATTAAGAAAACATCCCAACCCAGTTCTAGATCAAGTTCCTAAGTCCAATACTAGCCCATATGTCCGATACTAATCTATAGATTTCTCTTAAGACTCATACAACACATGCAATGATACCAAATGCAAGAAGATCACAGGCTGATGGGTGGAAAGTCCTGTGGGTCCAGCAGGCTCTGTCTGCCATCAGTGTGCCTCCATGTGGCTGGTTAATTGTGAAGCAGACAGAGAGAGGGTCCAGCCTCCAGTGAGCCATTAACCTCTGTCGCACCTCCAAATGAGATCATCAAGCCACGACCTGATTGACATGCCAAACTCCACCCCTTCACTGAATCTTCTCATTTTGACTGGAGGTTATATAATTACCACAGTCCATAATCCAGGACAAACGATAGGTATCTGCTTTTACTGGTCTTCCCTTCCCCCACCAAGATTGTTCTAGACAAACCCCCCCACCCCTCCACCCCCCAACCCCCTGCCACAGGGAAACAGTGCCCTTGGACAGTGGTTGGACATCTGCAGCTCTTTCAGTGTGAACTTGCAGCTCTGAAGTAACAATGAAAACATTTGAAGGTTATTATTTTGGATCACAGTGATTTCATTTGTTTGGAAAAAGATATTTAAGGCTCTTGAGTGATTTTTAAAATTGTTAGGAGGGACAGGATTGACTCTTCGGTCTCTAGAGTTTGCCGACCTCTGCCCTAGGAGAACTTTGAGGTCAGAAGGTCTGACCTTCTGGAGGCAAAGCAGTTTGTTTGGCATTGGCTGGATTTTAAAACTCCTAACCTGTCGGTCATTGGCCAAGAGGGAGGCAGGACAGGCTGAGCACTGTTGATTCAGTTATGCATGTTCCATTATGGCAAAGCAACTCCAGGGCTTTGAGACGAGCCCACCATCCGTAGGAAGCTGAGATGTGTGGTGTGAGAGGGGTATGCTGAAGGGTCAGTTGCCCAGTTGTCATCAAGTTGAATCTGACTCATGGTGACCCCATGTGAACAAAAGCAGAACTGATTTCTAAATGGTTTTCATTGTTTGAGTTTTAGGAAGATTGCCAGATCCTTCTGAGGCATGTCTAGGTATATTTTAACCTCTTTATTAATCAGTTAAGCATGTTAACTATACCACTCAACGACTCAATAGCAACAACAACAAAATTAATGCCATTGAGTTGATGGTGACTCATAAGGACCTTACAGGACAGGGTAGAACTACCCCTGTGAATTTCCCAGACTAAATTTTTTAACATAACTTTTAAAATTATTATTATTGAGTTAGGGGAAGGTTTAAGAGTAAATAAATTTCACATTCAATAGTTCATACACATTTTGTTTCAACACATTCATTGCAATCCCAATTTATCATCACTTATCCTACTTTTTCCTGTTTCCATTCCTCCTTCCTTTATAATTAACTGAACTTTGTCTTTGGGTAAATGATGTCCTCCTGATTGTAAATGGTTGAGAATCCTAACATAAGAATGAGTTCCTTTCCAGATCTGAAGGATGACTAAGGACCAGAGTATTGGGGTTCCAATATTTTTTATTGGGAGCTTTTACAGGTAGCATAGCCTTCCACTGTTCAATCACATCAAGCCAAATTATACCATTGCTAGCATAAATAGTTTAAAAACATTTTCTTTATCCCTGAATGCCTTGATATCCGCTCCTGTTAAGATTTTAACTGTATGGGAGTGGAAAGCTCAGTCTTTCTCCCTTGGAGCAACTGGGGGTTTCAAACTGCTGACGTTGCAGCCAGCAGCCCACTGTGTAACCACTGTGCCACCAGGGCTCCTGACTAAAAGATTAGAACCCTCCAAAAGAATAGAAATGGATCCAAGGGTGTCTGGGTAAAGCAAGGTGGTTATCTGTCTCAAATGGGATGGGAGTCAGTGAGGTGTCACCCGGTCACTTCCAGGAAAAAGGCACTGAGATGGAGCCTGCAGTATGAGAAATATGTTGGTGGAACAAGAGGCAACGTCTATACTTAAGAAGGGGGGTGGGAGTAATATTGAGTAAGAAAAGGCTCCTCTCACAGCCAGATCTCATAGGGTCACTCAACCCTATGGAGAGCTCTAAAGCAGTGGTTCTCAACCTTCCGAATGCCCCTTTAATACAGTTCATAAAATTATTATTATTATTATTTTTAGGCATCACTGCCCTCAGGTGGTGGGAGTAGGAGGCCCAGCCTTTGCTCCTGTGGAGCCGGAATTGAACCTCCATCCCCATGGGCCGCAGTCCCGCGCACAACCACTACACCACCGGGGCTCAGCCCTCATAAAATTATTTTTGTGGCTAATTCAGCACTGTAATTTTGCTGCTCTTATGAATTGTCATGTAAATATGTGATATGCAGGATGTTTTTCCATTGTTACAAATTGAACCTAATTAAGGCATAGTTATTAATCACAAAACAATATATAATTATACATTGTGAAATGACGTCATTTTTAATGACAAATAAATGAAATTTTGTCTTGAAGCATGGTGTTGCATAGGTAACAGTCTTCACTCCAGGCACTTATAGGTGGGTGTATCTGCATGTGAGTGGACCCTCCTGGAGAAGAATAGAGGAGTGGTGTCTTTGGTTCCTAAGACCATCAGAAATCCGTATTTCTGATGGTTTTAGATGACCCCTGTGAAAGGATCATTTGCGCCCGAAAGGGGTTGAGACCCATAAGTTGAAAACTGGTGCTCTAGAGCAAAGGTCACTCATTAGAGGCCACCTTCACTGGGTGGCAATGACAGGCCCTTGTACTCCTCACTGCGCAGTCACTGGTGGCGGTTGACCAGGAAAGTGGCACAGCTGGAAACTGTCTAACAGTAGTCCTTGCAGCTAGCTGAATTGAAAACTATTTTAAAAAGGAGATTCATAACTGCTACACTTGATGGGCCCTTTCAGTCATTGTCTCCAACACTCCTCTGTCAATGTGGTAGTGTGGTGGCTCCTGTGTTGCCGTGGTGCTGGAAACAAAGCCCAGCAGGTTAATCCATGGTGGATCAATTTCAGTGAGTTTCCAGACTAAGACAGATTAAGAAGGAGTAGATGGGATGTTTCTGAGAGATTAGCTATTAAAAGTCTTATGAGGGCTGAGCCCTCGTAGTGTAGTGGTTGAGTGCGGGACTGCAGCCGACTGGCTTGACGGTTCAAATCCAGCAGCAGCAAGGCTGGGCCTCCCACTCCTACCAGAGGGCAGTGATGCCTAATAAAAAAAAAAGTTTTATGAATGTTCTGGAATATTGCCAGAAGCTGAGGCTCTCAGGATAGAAGACACTCAAAATATGGATATGGTACAAAAGACTTCTTTAAAGTATTGAAGAGCAAAGACATCACCTTGAGGAGTAAGGTAAGCCTGCCCCAAGCAATGCTATTTTGATTCTTCCCATATGTATTTGAAAGATGAGCAATGAATAAGAAAGACAGACGATAAACTGAGACATTTGAATTATGGTACTAGTAAAGAATATTGAAATTGCCATGGCCTGCCAGAAGAATGAACAAATCTGTCTTCACAGAAGGAACACCTGAATGCTCCTTAGATGTCAGGATGCCAAGACTTCAAGTCATCTCATCTTTGGGACATGTTATCAGGAAGGACCACTTCTTGGAGAAGGAGATCACGCTTTTAGAGGGTCAATGAAAACGAGAAAGTCCCTCAATGACATGGATTGACACAGTGTCTGCAACAGTAGACTCACACATAACAATTGTAAGGATGGCGCAGGACCAGCCAGATCTTTATTCTGCTGTACATAGCGTGGCTGAGTCAGGCCAACGTGATGACACCTAACAATAAAATGCCATTGTCTTCTTCCTGTGCCTGACACACACAAAGAAAAGCTTACCTGGAAGAGGTACGGGGAAGGAGAGAGGGAGGGAGGGAGGGAGAGAGAGAGAGAGGTAAAGGGGTTATTAATTGCAAGGTTGGATGTTCAAACTCACTAGTAATGATTTGAAGTTGAAAAACGAGGCAGTGTGCTCCTGTAAAGATACACAGACCCAGTACACTGACGGAGCAGTCCCTACTTGGTTCCATGGGGTGACTGTTGATGACAGTGAGATTTTGTGTTGCCTGACTCTTGTGAACACATGGATCCAGCTGTGCCTAAAATGGTTGCTATTACTAGTCTTGTTTTTGCTATATGAGCCAATAGACACCTTTTCTGCTTAAGTCATTTTAAGTTTGGTTTTCCATTTTAGTAAAGCCAAGACCCTTGACAGATGTACTTCCTAAGCCTCACTTTCCTTAACTGCAAATTGGGGCTCATGACACTGCCTTGGAGGTGTGTGGGAGAAACAATGGCAATTAATGTTAAAAACAAAGGCCCAGAGTAAATGCTTAATAAATTAACTCTGTGAAAGGAAAATGCAAAGAAGGAAAAGCAAAGCATAGGCCTCCTCCAGAAGTTCCTCTGTGTCCAGGACAGACTGGGGGGCTGTATTTAGTGCTCAGTGAAGGCTGGCATCTGTCTTGTACTGCCTTGGGTTACCTGACTGTAAAGTGGGATAATGAACTTGTGGCTCTCTGTGGACCCAGTCTCTACCAGCCATACAGGATGCCTAGAAAAGCACTCTTTATTCAGGTCAAAAATGAGGGTTTTTTTTTCTCTCCTTCTCTGGATAATTCTTGGTTTCTGTTTTGTTATTGCTATAATTAAACATAGATTATCCTTTCTTCAACATATATAAATTTCATATCAAAGTAAAAAGAATAAACTTGTGAACCATTTTCTAGCAATATGAAATGACCATATTTGCAGCATTGCTATGATTCCCAAAGCATTTAGAGAAAAATGAACAAAAATCTCCAATTTATAACTCATAGACTATGAAATGAAACATTTTGTATATTTAAATGATCTGCTGAGTTTCCCATTGCTCTGCTTCCTCCAAAAATGTCACAACTGTAAAAAGCTTTTGGTAGAGACTCTGTGTTCTGGATATTAAAGCCATGATGGGGATCGTGGTAGGCGCTGCTGCATCTAATTTCCTCCAGGCTCCCTGAGAAAGCTTAATCCTAATTACCAGAGAACAAGAAGTGGCTTTGAATAACCATTTTGGTCCATCAAGTGCATAATACCTGCTATTAAATAAGCTCCTGCCTTGGCCTAATTGCATATTGTGTGACTAGAGCACCTACAACTACTAACAGCATGCATGAAAGATTTTGAGTAAAATTAGAAATAGCCCCCAAAGCCAGTAAAAAGCAGACTCCTCTGGCACCTGTCCTGGTCTGTCCTTTCTGTATTTAAGTAAAGGCTAGAAAAGGTTCTCATTTTTCTCAAGGTCAGCGGGGCCCCAAATGCTCAACTCTCACATCATTTTCCCGATGAAGCCCTCCCCAGCATGCGCTGGCTATCGTAGTTCTTACTTTCTTTTTACCCCTTACATTAAATTGGAATCAGCTCATGCTTTCGAGTCTTCTCTAACTGGACAATGGCAGACCTCACTACTTCTTGTGTATACCTTGCTACTTTGTGTGCATTCCCCCCCAACCCCCCAAAAGAAGGGATTAACCCTTTTGAAAGGATCAGCATTCTGGTCCCTGACCAGAGCCAAATTCTTGCTTTCTTTTCTTTTCTTTTTTCTTTTTTTTGGGGGGGAACAGCACTGCCGTCTGGTGGTCATGGGAGCTACCCAGCGCTGCTCCTGAGAGCCGCCACTGAATTTGAACCGCCAAGCCAAATTCTTGCTTTCTTAGGGTACCTGTGGAACCCATTATCCAAGATGATTCCCCGTGACTCCCTGCTTCCTGGGGGTCAGGAATGAAATATGTAATCAATAGACTATCAAAGAAATGATAAGAATATAACTTCTAAAAAACCATAAGAGATTTGTGAACACCTTCATGCTCCCTCACATCCTTTGGTCTGGGAAAGGCCTACTTCTATGTCGTAAGGTTTCACAGCTTGTCTTATGGAGTGTCTGTCTTGGTGAGAGATTGCGGCCTCTCACGATCAGCCCGTGGGGTAGTTTGTAAATACATCCAAGAATCCTTCGACATGCCTCCTTTTGCGACGTACAGCTTAATTCCTCTCCCCTTCAGTGTGGGTTAGATTTGAAGACTCACTTCAAATGGGTAGAATATAGCATATGTGATGAGTTGTGACTTCTGAAAGCAGATGACAAGAGGAATTGCAAAATTATCCCTTTCTCAAAGGAATTCACAAGGGGGGACGATGAAGCCTCCTACCAATAGTGCGTTCTCTGGCTCTAGCAACCCCTTCAGATGACTTAGCGGATAGTTGATAGTTTCTCCTTAGGAGAGACTCTTATGTCAGAACTATCAGGGGAAGTTGCTCCCAAATTTATAGAATAATATAAACTGTTAATCAAACCTTAAAAACAATGGCTTAATTCCAATAGAGGAGACCTCAATTCCCTCAGCTGAGGTCAGTTTTTCAAGATGAGGAGAGAGGGAGATGACCATTCAGTTGCTGTCATTCAACTTTGTGCGAAGGTCACCCCAAATCAACAAACACTCCAGCAAACCAGATATTTCCCTCCTAAGCTATGTATTTAAACTATTTTGTAAAACAAACGTATCACCTTCAAAGTACTCTCCCTTACACATAACACATTTATCCAATCTGTGATTCCATTCTAGGAAACATTTTTCAAACTGATCTGTTTGGATGGCTGATAGCACCTCCCTCATTTTTTTCTTCTCTTCTTCAATGTTAGTCAAATCACTGTCTTACAAGTTATGATATGTTCCGTGTTTTAATAAGAACTCATACTAAAAGACTTTGCGTATTTGTGAAATTTTATTAAGTATTCAAAAATTTGATGTGATAGGGCTGTGAATGGTTCCTTAAAAAAAGAATAGCTCTTTATAAAAATTACGAAAAAAAACAAACAGGTGCTGGGTCCCGGTGGCGTAAGTGGTTGAGTGCGAGACTGCAGCCCGCGGGCTTGGCGGTTCAAATCCAGCGGCGGCTCTCAGGAGCAGCACTGGGTAGCGCCCACGACCACCAGAGGCAGTGATGACCCCCCCCCTTAAAAATTACGTATCTGATTTCTACTTTTTCATCGAAAGATAATTTAAAATTGTACTATACATAATAAAGCTAGATTTGACACAAATGTATTGACTGTGGGCCTTTGGTAAATATTCACTGAACAAATGAACTTTGAATCTCCTTGCACTAGGTAAAGTGCTTTCGTAAAATATTCATATAATTCCCCAGTAACTAGACTTGCTAGCACACCTTGAAAAAAAGCTGAATTCTGAGTTTGTTTAACTTGTCACCGCCCCCCCACCCACCACGCTCACGAGGGGCGTGTCAAGCACAAGGACCGCCTTTTCGGTGAATTCGTTGGTCGAGCGAGCCGCCCGTCACCGTCTTGTCCCGCTCAAGCCACGCCCTCACGCAGTCCTGCAGCAGCGGGCCATTGTCATGTCGAGCCTCCGAGGCGGTCTGGTCGCGGGAGACGCGGGGGCAGACCCGGGCCGGTCGCGCGGGGGCCGAGAGCCCGCGTGGGGCGCGCGTGCCCCGCCTCCTCGGCACGCAGGCTCCGTGCGAGCTCGCGCACGCGCGCACCCACCGGCGCCTGGGTCCGAGGCTGCGGAGACGCGGCGGGCTGAGACCCGGCAGCGCGGAAGGGTGCTTCCCTCCGGAAACCTCGCCGAGTGGCTGGGACCTGGTGACAGTCGCCCAAGTGGATGACCTCTTCCAGTACCCCGAGCTCCGGTCGAATTCCCAGTGCGCTGTCCAGGCCTTTGGGACCCCAAAGCCTCATCTGGCCTCTCCACGCTTCTTTGTTCCGTTTCAAAGGCACATGGACCACCCCAACCCAAAACGGTGGCCACTTTGTTCCAAATCGGAACCTGAACACTTGCTTAAATATGACAAAAGGAACTGCAGTGGAAAGTTTTTCTTCCAGATATTTTTGTAACTTGATTTAATCTTAAAATTCTTAATAGAACCCTGCTGAGAAAAGCTTAAGATAAGCCAGTGAAACTATTAAAAACAAACAGCATTGGTGGCATATTGGGCCGACAACCATAAGGCCTTCAAGTTGAACCCACCTGTCACCCCACTTAAGAAAAAGGAGGCTGGCTGCACCCTTAAAAACGTACAGCCTCGGGCTGAGCCCCGGTGGCATAGTGGTTGTGCGCGGAACTGCGACCCACTGGGATAGAGGTTCAATTCCCGCTCCACAGGAGCAAAACCTGGGCCTCCTACTCCCACCACCAGAGGGCAGTGATACACCAAACAAACAAACAAAAACAAAAAAAATGTACAGCCTCATTCCATGATGCTCACCTTCCCAACACAATCACTGAAAACAACTTATACAACTTTGTGTGCATAGGCAAAGGTAACGAAGAAAGCTAATGTTGGCCAGCTATCAAAAGATACAGCGTCTGGAGTCGTAAAGGTAAACAAATGGCCACCTAGCTCACAAGCAATAAACCCCACATGGAAGAAGCACACCATCCTGTGTGACCATGAAGTGTCAAAGGGATCAGGCATCAAAGAACATAACATCATATTATTGTGTGCCCACTTTCACATTAGGATCGCTGAAGATAACTGTGTGCATAAGCAAATGTGGTGAAGAAAGCTGATGGTGCCAACTATCAAAAGATATAGTGTCTGGGGTCTTAAAGGCGTGAAGGTTGACAAGCAGCCATCTAGCTCAGAAGCAACAAAGCCCACATGGAAGAAGCACATTAGCCTGTGTGACCACGAGGTATAGAAAGGATCAGGCATCAGGCTTCAAAGAACTTTTAAAAAATTACATTATTGTAAATGAGGGGGAGTAGAGGTTGGGAGCCCAAAGCACATCTGTAGGTAATGGACTTCCCCTTACAGAGGGGTCAGAGGAAGAAGATGAACTAGTTACGGGGCAGTGTAACAATGATGAAACATATGACTTTCCTCTAGTTCTTCAATAATTTCTTCTCCCCACTATCTTACTCCCAATTCTACTTTACAAATTCGACTAGACCAGAGGATGTAGACTGGTACAAAGAAGAACTCAAAACACAGGAAATCCAGGACAGATGATCCCTTCAGGACTAGTGGTAAGAATGGCGATACCAGAAGTGTGGAGGGAAGGTGGGGTAAAAAGGGGGAACTGATTTTAAGAATCTACATATAACCTCTTCCCTGTTTTAACCACATCCACCCTCACTCTGTTGATTCAGTGCTGACATCTGCCCTCTATTACCATGGGGCCCAACCAGCCCCATCATGGGAACATTTTGGAGTTCACTTAGGACAGTCCCCACTGTTAATCCTGGTGCACATAAAATAGCAATTACAGGAGTCTTCAGAGATGCTGTGGCCCACTTGACAAACTTGTTCCTTATGGTTGTGGTGAAGGGGATGTCCTCAGGACACCTCCTTTTTGCACCTATGGGAGTATCCTATACATCCATTCCAACATACCAATTTCCTTAAGCTTTTGAATGCCTTCTACAGTGTACCAAGGTAGTCAGGCACCTCAAGTTGGTCTAATTCAGGCCATGCTTCAGTGAACCAACTAAATAAGCATTTAGATTCTCTCTTAGCCTCCCTCATTGAGACAGTGAAAACAGAATCTGTACCTAGAGGTTCCATATCTAGAAACTCAGCCTGGTCTTGTATTTCTTACATCTGTAACCCACACCCTTAGTAACCTTTCCCAGGGATATTCCCCAGGCTTCTGCTTGTATATATTAAAAAGTTCAAGCAGTTCTTTGTGAGTATAGTGCATTTCTTTTTGGGTAATCATCTTAACCTCACCTTTAGAAGCTTTTTGAACGTTAATTTTTGGGGTTTTTTTTGGGGTGGTGGGCATCACTGCCTTCTGGTGGTCATGGGAGCTACCCAGCACAGCTCCTGAGAGCCACCGCTGTATTTGAACTGCCAAGCCCTCGGGGCGCAGTCCCGCACTCAACCACTTACACCACCGGGGCTCAACCCTTGAGTGTTAATTTTAGTTACTGGTCTAGAGGAAATAATGGGCAGTGAGGGTGTTTCCTGGGTGTTCTCTTCACTATCTTGTAAGGCATCTTCTTCAGGCAATGCTTCAGATGCAGCCCCACCTGGCATTTCACCTTGAACAGTTTGATTAATCTGCTCAGGTGTGGGTTGTTTTGTTGCTAATGGATTAATATCTTCAGCTAGGAGGGGTGGATCTATTGACTGGGCTAGCGCAATTGTTTCCAGGGGCTCAATATCCACCTCTTCTGAATCATCATCAGCCCTTATGTTCCCATTCCATGTTTCAGGGTTCCAATTTTTTTCTGACCATTGCCCTCACTTTGGTGTCAGGCACTGTTCTAGATGTGCAATTCAGTTGATGTTGTAATTCAGCCACTCACATAATGAGGCTCTGGACCTGGTTCTCAGCAATGTTGGCTCTATTACTAGAGGTCAGAAGGCTCTCCTTTTAGCACAGGCAGAAGCTTTTAAGTCTGTAAGTCAGCACCTGAGACGCGCTTCTGAGGCCCTGAGACCATCACACTTTCCACTGTAAGGAGGACCAGTCAATCAGCTTCCCTATACTTGCCTTCTTGCAAAACTTCTGGAAACTATTAAACATATGATCACCCAGAGCCTCTCCTTTAACCAGCACCCCATCTACTGGTGGTACCACTTTAAAAATTAGGTTTGCTATTTCACACCATGAATTAGTAAGAGTACCAGAGTTATCCATGCCTTTAGGTGTAGAAATAGCATTATCAGTGCTGCAAAGATGAATCAGGCTGGATAGCCAATTTAAGAAGCCCATATTTATGATTTCATTTCTCTAGCAGCACTCCCAGTACCAATTGTTCCTGTTGCACAGGACTCTCTAGAGAAACAAAAGCAGGACGCTAATAATTATATAGAGATATAGATGTCTAGATCTATAATAAGAAATAAACAATCTATAAAGCAGTACAAATGGCTTGGTGCAACTCACTTCCATGAGCCAGCTAATACACTGGTAGTCCTTCAAGTTTTCAGGGTCGCTGGGTAGTCCTGTAAAGCAATTCTGACTATCCAGCCACAGGTAGCAAACAGCAAGGCAGATCACCAACAGTCAGCCAGATGACAGTGTCTGACAGTTCCCAGCTCAAGAGATGTGTACTCCAATAGCGTAGCGAAGCAGGACTTGAATGAACCTCAACGTACAGTGACACAGTTCCACGGGTCGTGTAGCTTGCAAATGGAGACAGAATAAGCAAGGCAGTCGTTTGCACACTGGTCCAAAGATCCAACAGCAAGAGACAAAAGGCGAGGCTCACTGAGCCATTTACAATCTCTACCCTCCAATTAATCTAATATGTGTTCATTGGCCATGTTGGCACAACAAAACTACCTATCACATATAGCATCAGGGGTCTTAACGACTTGAAGATAAACAAGTGGCCATCTAGCTGAGAAACATGGAAGAATCACACCAGCCTGTGTGATCACTAGGTCTTAATAGGATCAGGTTTCAGGAACTAAAGAACAAAAACCCAGGAGGTTTCACAGGGAGATGATGAGTCAGTCAGGATGCAGTATAGCACTAGTGAAACATACAACCTTCCTGTAGTTCTTTCTTTTTTAAAAATCATTTTATGGGGAGCCCATACAACTCATCACAATCCATCCATACATCTATTGTATGCAAAATATATGTGTACATTTGTTGTCATCATTATTCTCAAAACATTTTCTTAATACTTAAGCCGTTGGTATTAGTTCCTCATATTTTCCCTCCCTTCCCACTCCTCTTCCCTTATGAACCTTTGCTAATTTATACATTATTATTTTTCCATATCATACACTATCCAAGGTCTCTCTTCACTTCCCTGTTGTCTGTATCCCAGGAAGGAGATTATTGGAAGATCCTTGTACTAGGTTCCCCCTTTCTGGTACACCTTCCCTCCAGCCCCCCGGTATCATCATTCTCACCACTGGTCCTGAAGGGATCATCTGTCTTGGATTCCCCATGTTTCCAGTTCCTCTCTTACCAGTGTACATCCTCTGGTCTAGTCGGATTCAGACTTGTAAGGCAGAATTGGGATCATTAAGGGGGGGGGGGGGAAGCATTTAAGAACTAAAAGAAAGTTGCATATTTTATTGTTGCTTCATGGTATACCCTAACTGGCTCGTCTCCTCCCCGCGACCCTTCTGTAAGGGGATGTCACTTCGACTACAGATAGGCTTTGAGCTCCCAATCTGTATTCCCCCTCATTTTATAATGGTTTAATTTTTAGTTCTTTGATGTCTGCTACCTGATACCTTCGAGACCTTGTGGTCACACAAGCTGGTGTGCTTCTTCCATGTGGGCTTTGTTGCTTCTGAGCTGGATGGTCACTTGTTTGCCCTCAAGACTTTAAGATTTCAGATGTTGTATCTTTTGATAGCTGGCAACATCGGCTTTCTTCACCATGTTTGTCTTCAGCGATCGAGATAAACCATTTTTTATAGTTTTGGGTCTCACATTTAGGTTTTTGATACATCTTGTAGTAGTTTCTGTATATGATGTGGACATGCAGATAGGACTAATGTTTCAGCACTTAGCTTTTAACTGGATTCTTAGATATGATACCAGAAATAGAACAAAAGATAAAGTAGATGTCATCAAAATTATAAATTACTGTTCAATAAAGATAGTCATCAACAGACTGAGAGCACCTATAGAGTTGGAGAAAGTGAAGCCAACCATCTGAAAGTGTTTTATATAATGAACATGTGAAGAATTCTCAAAATTTACCCATGAAAAGGATGATTTAAAATATATGCAAAATATTTGAGCAGAAAGTTCACCAAAAATGAAATACAAATGTTCCCCAAGCACATGAAAAGATGTCATCAGTCAGTCATTACAAACCCCGAAATCTGTTGCCATGCAGTCGGCTCACACCTGGAGAGGCTCTGCAGGACCGAAGAGAGCTGCTCTCCAGGGTTGTCCTGCCAAGTCTGTACTCGTGTGCGTGTGCGTGTGTGCGCGTGCGCGCGCGCGCGCGCGTGTGTGTGCTGCGCGCGCGCGTGTGCGCGCGTGTGCGTGTGTGCGCGTGTGTGTGCGTGTGCGCGCGCGTGTGTGTGTGTCTAGGGTGGATCCTTTTTCCATTATTACTTAATACTTTTAGTGGGTACTCTTAATTTCTTATCACAATCCACACATTTATCCATTGTGTCAACCACATTCGTACATATCTTGCCATCATCATTTTCAAAGCATTCTCTTCAAACATAGTTCCCACTTAAGCCCCAGATATCAGTTCCCCATTTTTCCCCTTCCTTACCCCACCCGCCCTCCCTTATAAACCCTTGATAAGTTATAGATTATTATTTTCATATCAGGGGTCCTCGAACTTTTTAATCTGGGGTCCAGTTCACTGTCCCTCAGACCAATGGAGGGCCAGACCATAGTTTAAAAAAAACCCAAAAAACTATGAACAAATTCACTGTGGGTCCAGGATGAGTCAACTGCTAAGCAGGACAGTCAGCATGGCAAAAACACCCAGTGGGCCAGATAAATGTCTCCGGCGGGTTGCGTGTGACCTGCAGGCTGTAGTCTGAGGACCCTGGTCTAGTGGTTACTCGTTCGGCTAACTGCAATGTCAACAATTTGAAATCAGCTGTTGCTCTGCGGGAGAAAGACTGGGCATTCTACAATAAAGACTTACAGTCTCAGACACTTGAGAGCTATTCTACCTTGTCTTATAGGGTCGCTGAGTTGAGGCCTTGACTCAATGGCAATGAATTTGGTTTATTATTTGCATATCTGACAGTCATTCTTAATTTAAACAGGATACTCATATACTTTTTTTTAGGATACGCATATACTTTGAGGTGTTTCCAAGTCAAAAACAAAACCCTGCTATCAAAATAGAGGTTAAAAAAAGCATACTGTATCTTAACCACTAGAACCACTGTCTTTACCTTTAACTCTCGATAGTCATAGTTCCCTAAGTGTATGGGAAGAGTTATGATACTGGAGGTAGTCACCCATCTTCTGGACCCCTTGGCTATCTGGAAAGCCCCTTGTGAATAATTTAGTGAATAATCAAGGGGGATGTATAGTTTATGGGTATCACCATACACCTGATAGATCTCAAAGTTGCTGCTTTGATCTGAACATTCCCAACTCAAGGGAAGAACTTAGGATCAAATTTCATGCTGTTCCAGCTGCACTTAAAAAAATCATTTTAATGGGGAGCTCTTACAAAATCTTATAACAATTCATCATTCAATAGTACAAAGCAAAGCACACTTGTACTTATGTTGTCACCTACATTTTCAAAACAATTTCTTTCTACAAGAGCCCATTTTCCTTCTCTCTCCCTGTCCTCCCATCCTCCTGAAACCCTGACTAATTATATATTATTATTGTTCTTTTGTGTATTACACTGTCTGTTGTCTCTCTTCAAGCACCTTTCTGTTATTCATCCACCTAGGGGCATGCTATATATCAAACCTTGTGTTGGGTTCCTCCTTTCTCCCTACCCACACCCCAATTGCTACCACTACTGGTGAGGGTTTTATCTGTCTCAAATTTCACGTGTTGTGAGCACTTATCTGTAGCAATGTGTGTACGCCAGTCTATTTGGATTTGTAAGGTAGAACTGAGTGATGGTAGTGGGGGTGGAGAAGTTTTCAGGAACTAAGGGAATGATGTGTATTCTGTTGGTATGATACTGCACCCTGGTTGTATTGTCCCTTCCTTGTAACCTTTCTGTGGTGGGGAGGGTGTATCCAATTGTCTACAGATGAGCTTTGGGTCTCCTCCAACCGCCTCTTTCACACGATATAATTGTTTGTTTTGAATCTTTTGATACCTGATACCTGATCCTGCTGACACCTCATGATCACACAGGCTGGTGTGTCTCTTCCATGTGGGCTTATTTGCTTTCCTGCTAGATGGTTTCTTGTTTAACTCCAAGCCTTTAAGACCCCAAATGCTTTTAATAGCCAGGCACTAACCAACCATCTGTACACTTTTTTGGGCGGGGGCATCACTACCCTCTGGTGGGAGTAGGAGGCCCAGCCTTGCTCCTGGAGAGCTGCTGCTAGATTTGAACCGCCAACCCAGTGGACCAGTCCCACACACAAGCCACCGGGGCTCAGCCCCCATCTGTACATTTTTAATGATTGTTTTAATGATTGTTGGACTATTACCAATGGTCTGCCCATTTCATCAGGATAATGGCAGCAACAACTTATTTCCCAATACTGCCTTTGTTTGGAGGAAAGAATGTAGGGGATTTCTTAGCTCACATACTCACAGAGACAAGTCTATGTATACCTCTGCATGTATTAAAGCTGAAATCAAGGCTCCACTAGATATTTTTATTTATTTATTTATTTATTTATTTATTTATTTTCGGCATCACTGCCCTGGTGGTGGGAGTAGGAGGCCCAGCCTTTGCTTCTGTGAGCGGGAATTGAACCTCCGCCCTAGTGGGCCGCAGTCCCGCACACAGCCACTACGCCACCGGGGCTCAGCCCTCCACTAGATATTTTTAACCCCTTTGGTGTTCAAACATGATTGATAGTGACCATGGAAATAATTTCTTTTCAAAATACACAATACTGGACTGAGCCCCGGTGGCATAGTGGTTGTGCGTGGGACTGCGGCCCACTGGGACTGAGGTTCAATTCCAGCAGTGGGGCTGGGACTCCTACTCCCACCACCAGAGAGCAGAGGTGCCCCCCCCCAAAAAATACACAATGCTACGCTGTCAGTGAACAAAGTGTTCATTCTTGAACAACACTTCTACTCCTTTACTATCCTTAAACAGTCCAGGATCATGGAGTTAATTCTGATGAATAGCAACTCATGGAACTGCCTCTCTGGGTTTCTGAGGTGTTAAACCTCCCCCCTCCAAACAGATTTATTGGCACATAATTTACATATCATAGAATTGAATAGTTCAATTGCTGAGGTATTAAATCTTTATGGGAATAGAAAACCTCATCTTTTTATGATACAGCAGCTGGAGGTTCAAATTACTAACATTCAGTTTCCCGCCACACAACTTGGCCTTGTTATGGTTTTGCTTAACCAAATTGATTTTATTTAAGTGAAACGTGTATTTCAATGATCACAAACCAAGAGAGCATTCCAATAGTCTTCCCTATATTTGGCCAAGATAAGAAATCAAATCACAAAAGCTTTAGCAGGCTGCAGATACTTTACTTAATTCCAACTCTTTGTGGGGTTCATCTCTTCTCGATCCTAGTGGTAGACAATTGTACCAGGGAAATTTTCCCCACAGCAAAATGGCTTATAATCAACTAATATATCCATGTTAGCCATAATTCCTCATATGATATAATTCTGGACTTGATAGACCTGTAGCTATAATCCCATTTTGGAGGGCATTGTCTATTATAATAATAGACAGGAATGGGGTAGGATGAAGACCTGGCTTTAGTGGAAGGTGTGAGACTTTGTTTCTTTGAGGGCATCATTGATTTTACCTTAGCAGAGGGTGTGATTTAAGAAAACATTCTTCAGGACTGACCCCAATCCCCACTACATGGACACACATATCTCTCTCTCCCCCCAGAAGAATTCACTTCAGAGCACTGAAGCTACAGCTCAGGGAGAGGGGGGCATCTGATCAGAGCACACAGGAGCAAATGAAGAGGAAGGAGAGAGAGAGTGGAACACATCCTGGCCAGTCTGAGGATGATATTCCTTCCCAGAGCAGCCAGTGCACAGAGAGGATCATAGGGCCAGTCCCACCATGAGACATGGCCTGCCCTCACTGACCCATATCACTATGTGGGAACACCACTGACACAGTGCAGGAGTTGTGCCCGATGTGACCCCAATGCACTGGGGTGAAATGTTAAAGGTGTGCAACAAAGCAGCAAAGGAAGCAAACCAATGAAGTCCCCAAGGAATACCAAAAATAGATTTTGGGGCCAAAGACTTTGGTGGCACCCCATCAGACTAGACCAAAAAACACTCCTAGGGTCAACAAACAGGCCTGGAACTATTCATAGGCTTTTCTTTTTTGGTCGTTGGTTTTTTGTTTTGTTTTGCTGTCTTGTTTTGTGCTTATTATTCTCTGCATATCTATCTAGATAAGATAGGCGAGATAAACAGTCTGGAGGAGAAAACAAGGGGGCAGTTCTGGGGGGACACGGAGAGGGAGAGGCAGGGGAAAGGAAGGAAGTTGTCAACCAACCCAGGGACAAGGAAACAACAAGGGATATAAAATTAATGGTGAGAAGAGTATAGGATGCCTGGTAGGGCTTATTTAAGGGCAATGTAACCCAGAGGAATTACTGAAACCTGAATGAAGGCTAAACATCATAGTGGGACAAGTAAAGTAAAAGAAAATAGAGGAAAGAACTAGGAGGCAAAGGGCTTTTATAGAAGTCTAAATACAGGTGTGTATGTATATACATATGTACATATATGTATAAAACAATAGGGAAATATATCTATGTATGTATATTTATATGATAATTATTAAGGTAGCAGAAAGACATTTGGCTGCTACTCAAGTACTCCCTCAACGCAAGAACACTTTCTTCTAATAACCTGGCTTTCTGTGATGCTCACCTTCCCAACACGATCACTGAAGACAAAAATGGGTGCATAAGCAAATATTCTGAAGAAAGCTGATGGTGCCCCACTTTCAAAAGATAAAGCATCTGGGTCTTAATGGCTTGAAGATAAACTAGCGGCCATCTAACTAAGAAGCACAAAGTCCACATGGAAGAAGCACATCAGCCTGTGTGATCCTGAGGTGTCAATGAGATCAGATATCAGGCATCAAAGACCTAGAACAAAGAATCATATCAATGTGAATGAGTGGGGAGGAGTGTGGAGTGGAGACCCAAAGCTCATCTGTAGACAATTGGACATCCCTTACAGGAGGGTCAAAAGGAAGAGACAAGCCAGTCAGGGTGCAGTATAGCAATGATGAAACACAACTTTCCTCTTGTTCTTTAATGCTTCTTCTCTCCCACTATTATGATCCCAATTCTACCTTACAAATCTAGCTAGACCAGAGAATGCACACTGGTACAGATAAGAGCTAGAAACAGGGGGAATTCAGGACAAATAAACCTCTCAGGACCAATATTGAGAGTAGTGATACCACGAGAGTATGGGAAGGTAGGGGGAGAAAAGGGGAACCGAATACAACGATCTATATGTAACCCCTTCCCAGGGGGATGGACAACAGAAAAGTAAGTGGAGGAAAACATCAGTCAGTGTGAGACATGAAAAAATAATTTATAAATTATTAAGGGTTCATGAGGGAGGGAGGGAGGGAGGGACAGAGGAAGGAAAGGCAGGAAAAAAAGTTAATACCAAGGACTCAAGTAGAAAAAAAATGTTCTGAACATGATGGAAATACATGTACAAATATGCTTGACACAATGAATGTATGGGTTGTGATAAGAGTTATCAGGAAAGCAATGCGACTATTTTTTGACTGAACTTTGGTAGAAGTAAGAAGACCTGCTGTGACTTTTGGATATTTTGGGCTTCTAGCTCTGGACCCTGAATATAGTTCACCTCCGCCTAACTTTTAGATCTGGAACTGAACAGTCCCCATCACCATGTGAGATAGTTCCTCAAAATTTCATGAGTTTCTGTGGAACACTGCTGAATAGAAACTATGAAGACTTGGACATTTGGGACATCTTTAATCTCTAACTCCTTGGGATTAGTCTGGCATTAATTCTTATAAAAGAAATTATTACCACACAAATGATGGTAGAACAATTGCATATCCACATTTTAAACAGACATAGAAGTTTTGATTCTTACCTGGACCAAGGGCTTCAAAAGTTAATAGAAAAATTCCATTATCTTTGAATTCCATTTTCTACATGCATTTTGATGTCTTCTCATATAAATATTTCAAGATGAATCATAGACTTAAGATTTTTAAATGATAAAATTTCCAGAAGAAAATACAGAAAAAGCATTTTTTTAATTTAAATTTAATTTTAATTAAAATATTATGTTGGGACTCTTACAGCTCTTATAACAGCCCACACATCAATTGTATCAAGTATATTTGTACATATATTGCCATCATTATTTTCTAAACATATACTTTCTACTGAGTCACAAAAAAGTCTTTGTGACCTCACGCTAGACAAATGTCTTAATTGTGACACGAAAAATATGCAAAAAAGAAGAAAAAAAGCTAATTGGGCTTCATAAAAAGGGAACTTCTGCTTTGTGAAAGTCATTGCTAAAGCAATGAAAGGAAGCCACAGACTGAGAGAAACTTTGCTAAGCATTTATTTGATAGAATTTGTAGCCAGAATATAAAGGACTTTTAAAAGTTGATGGAAAGACTGGAATTAAAATGTAATAGAATTTTTTCACCAACTTTTTGAAGTCTCTTTGAATATAAAAACTCTCACTGGCATGAGATCAATACTAACTCATGGGCTTCCAAGACCGTAACTTTATGGAGTAGAAGTCCCAGTCCTTCTCCTGCAGAACTGCCGAGCAGATGGATTGAGCCATGTGTAACCACGACACCAGCAAGCAGCCTCCTTGACTATAGGGGATTCTCAAACCTTAATATTTTTAAAAATATAATTTTAAAATGGACAGATATTTTAAACCTTCAACAAAGCAGTTATGTGGACGGCAAAATATGCACATGGAAATATGTTCTACTTCATTAGTCATTAGGGAAAGACAAATGACACAAAAGTAATTTTTAATCCTTTCTGCTTTCTAACCAACAATCAGCTTGTCTTATCCACGATCCCCTTTGAAATGTCGGTCAAAAAATTTTTTTTTAATATATGAAAGGGATTTTAAAAGTTCATGGACTCCTACTCCCACCAGAGGGCAGTGATGCCCCCCCCAAAAAAAAGTTAATGGAAAAATGCCACTCTCTTTAATTTACATTTCCCACCAACTGTTCGAAGCCCCTCATATTCCTTTCACCAGCATTATATAGTGAGAATACTGCAGTAATTTCCTAATCAATTCCACGTAGAGAAATGAAAGCATACGTCTATTCACCTTAGTCAAATCCACTTATAATCTATTCTTGGTCTGACATTTTAGGAAATATTTCTATTTTTCACATCCTTCAAGTTCTTCCCCTGGCTATTCACAGTAACATATACTAAGATGGATCGACACAGCGGTTTCACGAACGAGCTCAAACATAATACAAGTGAAGATGGCTCAGGACCACACAGTGCTCCATTTTGTCGTACACAGGGTTGCTCTGACTCGGAACTGACTTGATGGCACTGAACAACAACAACAATGACAGCAATGATAACTACTATGTGGATAATACTGTTACATTTTAGGAGAATACGTAATAAAGAGATGCTTAATTATTCATGTGATTTCCACTTTTAAGTGATTTATTGTCAAAATTCATTTAAGAAACCATATAGACACGAGAAATTTAATAATAATGAATTTGTAATTTTATTTCCTTTTTTCTACAGGTTCCTGTTGCATGTAAGTCTTGTTTCTGTGGTTACATATTTATTAATAGGAAATGTTTGAAAGTAAAACACTCAAAGAAATAATCTCCTTTTACAGGTAATTGTTACTAGTTTACCACCTTTTAAAGTTTACCATTTACTCCTTTTTAAAGTTTCTAATGCTTGTTTTTAAAATAAATTTGCATTAGTTTTTTTCACTAAGTTTAAAATATTGAAATCTTTTGACGTTCACCTTGGCTTGTATTAAATATAATAGTTAGTTTATGCTGTTGTTTCTTTATCAATTTAAAACTTAAATGTTAAGAACTAAAGAGACAACAAGTAGAATAAGGGGTCCTGGGGGTACAAGTGAACAAAAGGGAGGTAAAGGGGAGGTGATAGGGAGTTTAAGAAAGAAGAGATTAGTTTTCAACTGTAATAGCAATTGTACAATACTGCTTGATGTGATTGAACTTTGGAATATATGACATCTATTAGTTCCCAGTAAAATGATTTTTGGGGAAACATAACTCTTTCACAGTACTGATAAAGTTTGTAACAAATTTTAACTTGAAAATGGGGAAGAAAGGGAGCCTGATTTTAGTGGTTTTGTTTTTTTAACTTTGCATTGTGCTACTGCTGGTAAATTTTTTCAGGGCAGTTTTCATTCCTAATTTATGTACAGTTTGTTTCCTGACATTGAGTACAATCCTCATGATGTAACAGCAGCCTTCCCACTGTCTTTGTGAGCATCGTTTCTTTTCTTTCTTTCCTGCCCCTTTCTGCCTTCTGGGCTTTGCTTTGGGGTAAATGCTGCTCTCTGATCTCACATGTTAATTGTTTGAAAGAGTACTTTTTGCCCTAGTTTTATTTTTCACCTTCTAGGCCTGTCTATTATTGTATGGCTGAAAATTGATTCACAGAGAGTTCAATGGTAGGCTTAAAAGTTGCCGAAAGGCCTTAGTCCTAAAGGTCCCACCAGTCTCTGCCAGACATGTAAGTCTTTTTTTTTTTTTTCATGATTTTGAGCTTTGTTCCATTTCCCCCTCTCGTGTCCAAGACCTCTTATTGTGATACCTGTCAGAGTAGTTGTGATAGCTGGGCTCCATGTAGCTCTTCTTTTCTTAGCATAACAGGGGCTGAAGTTTCATATGGTCCTCTAGTCCAATGGACTAATTGTTTCCTTACGTTTTTGATTTCTTTAATGATAATTTTTTAAGTGCTGTTTTTCCCCAATTCACTGATTTAGGCTATCTAAAAGTTGTTGATTTTAATTTTGTTTGAGCTTCTAACTTCCTCTTTAATATAAATAAATATAGATTTATTCAGAAAATGTGCTCAGAAAAGAAAGTCATATTTAAAAGAAATTAAAAATTTTTTATTGGGAGCTCTTGTCACTATCCATACATAAATCCATTTTATCAGACACATGTGTACATATGTTATCATCATCTTTTTCAAAACATTTTCTTTCTACTTGAGCCCCTGGCATCAGCTCCTCATTTTCCCCCTTCCCTCCATATTCCCTCCCCACTCCCCCTTGATAATTTATAAACTCTTTTTCTTATCTACTGTTATAGATAAGAGCTCGCAACACAGGGAATCCAGAACAGATGAGCCCCTCAGAACCAATAAGGGTAAAAGTTGGGTGATGTGGACAGTAAGGTGGGAATTGATCAAAATGATGGACATATGGAAAGTGGGTGACATGAGACAGCAATCGGTATAAGACATTGAGAAAAAAGAGGAAAATTTTTATTGTGATTTGAATTAAGGTTTAGAGAAATCAGTTTTCCATTCAACAATTCATACACATTTTGTTTCATGTCCCCACAATGTAATGTCACTTATTACCCCATGCTTTCCATTTCCATTCATCTTCCTTTCCTAACCCCTTTGAACTTTGTCTTAGGACAAATGCTGCCCTTTTGATCTCAAATGGTTGGTTATTCTAAAGTGTGCCTACCTCCCTAGGGATATTGTTCCTGTTATAGGTCTGTTATAAAAATCAAGCCACTAGAGGATGAAGGGTGGAGGGTGAGCTCATTTCCAGAACTGAAGGTTGACTAAGGGGCACAGTCTTGGGGGTTCCACCAGTGTCTATCAGTTCTGTATGATATTTTGGGTTTTATTTTTTAAGATTTTTCAGTTTTGTTCTACATTTTTCTTCCACTCTCCCTAGGGCCTTCTAATGTGATCCCTTTCACAGCATTTGGTAGTGGTAGCCACGTATCATCTAGTTCTGACCTCATGGCCTAATTCTTTCTGTGAAACTTTGATTCTTTTGCACTTATCTTTCTAGACAGAAGGATATCTTTGTGCACCTTAGTTGAGAGTTAAGACTTGAGCCACTACTCACCCAAGCAGAATGTAGAACATTGTTTTTGTAGACTATGTGCCAACTGAACTTGCCATTCTCTGAGGACATCTCTTGAGCCCCTACATCAAATGCTCAGAAGAGTCACTCTTGTGACTCTTATTAATTTTTCACTATGACATAAAAAAGCATTAGCTTCATTTAGTAAGCTCAAAATGAGAGTTTATTACAAACATTAAGTGCTTACAGTATGCCAGATACTGTATATTTTGGGCATATATCAGTAAATCTACTGAAAAAAAATATAATTAAAATAGAGTCTTGTATTAGAATATGATTGGAAAGCTGCATTTATTTATCCCTCAGGAAATGCCTCTCTGAGGAAATAATATTTTAGCTAAGGCCTTAATAAGATGAAAGGACTAAATGTGGAAAAACCAAAGGAAAACAAATTCTAGTCAGAGCAAATGTAAAAGTGCTTAGAATGGGTTTATTTAGTAATGTAAAACTGGATAAGTTTTAGGAAATCATTGAATAATTATGTACCATATTAATAAATAAAAATTTTCTATAAATTTTGGTTTATCTTCATGAATATATGAGATACTAGAGCCTTGAGTGTTCAGTGTTTCCATTTTAATATAGAGGAAGTACAAAATGGCACTACTCTTTTTTGAAAAACCAAATGTAAATTCCAAAAAGTGTAAGAAAAGTGAGAAATGTTGAAGCAAAATTCGAATGCATGTTTCTCAGTGGGAGAAAAAAACCAAACCAAACAAACAAAAATTTGGGGGCATGTAATTTGTTTCCAGTTATGAAGGAGAGAATGAGGAATGAGGCTGGAAGCTTCGGGAGAGTGATAAAGGAGTTTTAGTAAGGGCTTATTTTCTGTAGTGATGCATGGGGTGGCTACAGGCATACTTGAGTCTCCATGCCTTCCAGAAGGAAGCAGGGGTTTTATGACATAAAAGGTAGTTTATGCAGGGCTCTAGACTGCTAAGGCCAGCCCAGCAGGTGTTATGTTAAGAGTGACTTAGCAGTTAGATTGGAGTTAGATGCAAGCAAGATTTTAGCTACATGTATGCAAAAGCCTGTTCCCCTACAGTCCACCCTTTGAGTTCAGGTCTTATAATCTGGCACACCTTCCCTTTCTTCAAGTTCCCTTAGTGTCTCCGGAGGGAAATTATACCTAGGTAGAGACGAAGTGTTGCTACAGGTAAAGGCAGGGCCACATCAGCAATATAGGCAAACAGAGCAAAACAACTCTATCCCCAGGAAACTGCTAATACTCAGCAAAAACTCTTCATTGCTAGAGAGAAAGGAGGAAAACCAGGTAGTCACAGCAGACCTCCTTCAGGTGTGTCCAGGGCCTCAATGTGATTCTTTTGTGGTTGTTGGTTCCCCACTCACCCCACTCCTTTTCACCCTTACCCTTTTCCCTTCTTTGTGTTGGAATACTGTTTTTTTCTTTTCTTTTTGTGTGCTGAGATTTATTTTTATTTATGCTACCAGCCAGGCCAAAAGCATGCATATTGTGTCTGTTGTACAGACCCACAATACATCTGCAAGGTGTCTATTGAAATTGTTGATACGAGCTTAGATTAACCAAAAGGTATAAAAAAGTTTGCAGTCTTGACCCAAAATACAGAAACTGAATTTAAACAATGTCATAACATACATGATTTAAACAGTATATGAAAAAAAATCTTATCAAATCAAGTACAAAAACATCCCAACTATCTATTGTGAACAGCAATGTTCCACTGTTGTGCTCAGCATCTGATGTTAATTTAACAGTTTCCAAAAGACTCGTGATTCCTTGCCTCACCGCCGCCTTTGCAGAACAGTGAGTCATGAAGTGGACTGGCACTGCTTTTAAAAGTACAAAAAAAAAAAAAAAAACCAAAACCCTTTCTTTGTAAATCAACAAGGGGAAGAAATGCTTCTTCTAGGTTCCTCGTCACTAGCTTCAAGCCCAGATACAGAAGCCTATCGACTGTCACAGGGCAGAAGCAGCCCTGTTCAATGAGCAGTCAGTTACCTGATGCAGCCAACCATGTAGTTTTATTTTTTTATTTTATTTTTTATTTTTGGCATCACTGCTCTTTGGTGGTGGGAGTAGGAGTCCCAGCCCCACTGCTGGAATTGAACCTCCATCCCAGAGGGCCGCAGTCCTGCGCACAACCACTACACCACCAGAGCTCAGCCCAACTGTGTAGTTTTAAATGACACTTCTATCTTTTGTTTGTTTGGTCTGGTTGTTTCAAGGAATTCGCAATAGAAACATAGGTTAGTGGTTTTGGTTTGGCAAAAATAAACCTGAAGTTGTAAGACAAGCTGAATAGAAATCATCCTCTCTAGCTTTTTTTTTTTTAAGGCATCACTGTCCTCTGGTGGGAGTGGGAGGCCCAGCCTTGCTGCTGCTGGATTTGAACCACCAAGCCAGTCGGCTGCAGTCCTGCACTCAACCACTACGCCACTGGGGCTCAGCCCTATCCTCTCTAGTTTAACTTGCCAAAAAATATGGTGTTTGGTTTTTTTTTTTTTTTTTTTGGAGAAAAGGTTATTTTCTCCATTACTGTCATATTTTTTAAAATCAGAGTAAAGTTGCTTTGGGGAAAATTAACTCACCCACATAACACAATATTTTGGTGTAAAGTTATATTCCACAATAACAACTTGTACACAGATTAGCATAGGTGACTTTGAGAATTTCTCTGCATTAAAATCAACCTTTATTTGCAGAACATTAGTGTATGTTATTCTCCAGGAATACTGCTTTTCCATGTGGTTTAACAAACCAATACTGTCTTAATAGCAATCTGGTTGGTAGGCCCAACAAGTCTTCACTACAGTACATATCCCTTCTTAAGTGATTGTCAAAAGCAGTGAGGTCTAGAGGTAAAGTTTTGAGTCTACTCTTGGGAGACATTTGTGGTAGTTACATAATCTGGTGTCAATCTGGTGTCAATTAAGAGTGAAGGGGTGAATTTTAGCCTGTCAATCTGCTTACAGTTTGATGACATCATTTCAAGGCATTATGGTGATAAATAGCTCACTGGAGGCCAAACCCACTCTCTCTGGTACACATTCCTGTTGATTACCTGCATGGCGCTCTATCGATGGAACTAGAGGAGCCAGATGGAACTGGACGATCCACACAGAGACCCATGCCAGTGCTGAGTTGCTTCTACTGCCACTGAATCCACAAGAATTTATACCCACTGGCCTGTGATCTTCCTGCATTCAGAGTCATGGCATGTGTTGTGTGAGTCTGAAGAGAAATGTATAGTTGATAGTGGACATATGGGCTAATATCAGACTTGTAGACTTGATCTGGACTGGGTTGGGGTATTTTTTGGGGGGGCATCACTGCCCTCAGGTGGTGGGAGTAGGAGGCCCAGCCTTTGCTCCGTGGAGCTGGAATCGAACCTCCATCCCAGTGGGCCGCAGTCCCGTGCACAACCACTATGCCACCGGGGCTCAGCCCGGGGCATTTTCTTAATATACAATTACTCTCTGACATAAAGCTTTCTCTTATACACATATGAGTGTCTCTGAATTGTTTCTCTAGTCAACCCAGACTAACACAACATTGGTAACACTGAATAGAAGACATCAGAGTAGGTTACACCTGTAGTTTGGTAAGACACGTTTAATTGGTACCAAAAGGTATTATTACTCTTTTTCCCTTACTTTAGGTTCACTCTCATGGCTTCTGCTTGAGTGGTGAGAACAGAAGCTCCCTTAGGTATTTTTCCTGTGGCAGAGTATACCAGACTTACTGTCTTAGTGAAGTCAACTGAAAGCTTGTGAGTAAAGTCACCCAGTTTGCAGCATACCAGAAAAGGAGGCCCCCATCTATTGTAGGATGGTAGGTTCCCACATTAGCCCAGTCAGTTTCTCTACCTCCAGAGGGATGAAGTAACCATGTCAGCCAGTGAGATAATCCTTATCAAGTACCCATAGATAGCCCACTTCCCAGTGGCCGGGCCTGTAGTGTTTGGAGGGCCTCGTTGCCTTCTTTTTGTGACAGCTTGGGCAGATACTCTTCTGGAGTTCGTGATGTCACTTGTGTTATGGCTGGAGAGTCACTAGGGGCAAAGGGGTTAAAGGCCTCAGGGGGACCTTTTCAATTTCAGAGCTTCACGTATTAGTTGGTCTACCCTCATCAGGGAAATTGTGTCTAATAATCTACCTGTCAACCTATCACTGTTTCTTTTTGTTTGCTTTTTCACTGACTGTTTCTTATGTCTGTTCAAACGCATTGGATGTTAGCCTGAGTACACAGTAATTTGTACAGTAGTCACATGTGTCTGTATGGCGAGATCTATCTTGTTGGCACTGTGGTGCCCATGTTTCTTGTAAAGACACTGGGCAGCTTACACTCCCCTTCCCTCTTTTTAACAGTTTTATTAGCACTTTATCCAAGTCATACCATTCACTTACATAGAAAGTGTACAATTGCCATCATATCCAATTCCAGAATATTTTCTTCTTCCTTGTACTCACTGTTATTCATGTAATTATTATTTTCTTTATCATTGTGGCAAAATACACACTCAAGGACATTCTCTATTTCCAAAACTTTTACTTATAGAATTCATTGTCATTGATTTTACTTTTCATGCTTTACAGCCACTATTGATATCCTTTTCCAAATTATTTAGCACCATTGGCATAAACTCAATGCCTGCGATGCAAAAGTGCTTTCCCTTCACCTATGGTAACCATTGATCAAGTTTGGCTTCTTTTTTTGTGTGTGAGGTTTTCTTGATATACTACTTATATATCATATACTTTCATGGCTAAATCAATTTTAAAATGAATTGTATAATCATAATCCACTCTACTGATCGCTCCCTCCAGCACTGTTTGCTCCCCAAACCCCCCCATCCTCTCTATTTCCCACCCACTCCCATTCCTACAATATTCCTATAAAATCTTGCATCAGATATTATCTCTATGCATCTACTCCTGTCCTTGACAAACTGGGAAAGCCAACAGAAGCAATCAAAAATAAAATAAAGTGGTAACAATAAAATAATAATATAAAGATAAAAATACAAATAATGAGTAAGAAAGAAAAATCCACCATCAATATTTTTAAAGTCAGGGAAGAAATTTTTGTCCTGGATCAAGCAAGAAATAACTTCAGCTGAGCCCCGGTGGCTTAGTGGTTGTGCGCGGAACTGTGACCCACTGGGGTGGAGGTTCAATTCCAGCAGTGGCTCCACAGGAGCAAAGGCTGGGCCACCTACTCCCACCACCAGAGGGCAGTGATGCCCCAAAAAACAAACAAACAAAAAAGAAATAACTTGAGCTTACAACAATTTCAGATTGAGTCAAAAGGGAGGCCAACTGCCAAAGTATCAAGTTTGATTCAGTACAATCAAGTTTACATTGGTCTCTATCTGATAGTAAAGCTATTTGAGACTCTTGCCTGTGGCTAGAGGGGATGTGCTATCGGCTTAATATACCTACTCTGCAGGATGGGTTTGGGGCTCTCTACTAATCGAGAGTTCACAGTTTAAGCTCAAATACTTTTCTCCTCATCAAATGTGGATTTTGTTATTGTCATCTTTGGATCTCACAAGCTGGTGTGCTTCTTCCATGTGATATAACTGACTCCTCATGTAGATGGCTACTTGTTTAAAGACAAGCCTTTAAGACCCCAGAAACTATTCCATGAGATAGCTGGGAACCATCTGCTTTCTTATCCACACTTTGTGGGCATCTTACTCTTTATGTACTATTCTTGTGCTGTAACATTCTGCTTCTTGGTTCCCCAAATGGGGAAAGAGGTGAAGGGCTGCTATATAGAAAACAGGTCAGCACCTAAGATTCATGGGCAGTTCCACATGTCCTGCTACAAGGCAATTCCACACAGGATCTCGCTCATTATTATCCACTGCTCCTTTTGCCCTAGTCAATTTGCATAATTAACCCCCAGTTACCACCCAATTGTCTGTACATAGAGTTAAGGGCCAGGGCTCATGGGTTATCATCATCCATGCAACATTCATTCTGCTCATTGACTACTTTGTCTTCAGCCAGTTTCACATACTTTTGTTGAAGCCATCTGTAAACCAGGTATCTGCTGGCAACAAATCTGGGGAGTCGTCTGGATATTTCACTTTTTGTTTTCTCACTTGTATAATCACTACTTTCATTTTTCTTGAAAGTTTGCTTCTATTCTTTGCTCCACTGTCAAGAGATTCTTCCTATAAATCAATAGTGGGGTCTCAGGCATTGGGCCAGGTGGTGTATGAATAATCTCTAAGACCTTACAGGACTCATTATGGTCCGCACTTCTTTTTGTGTCACAGGGGTGGGATGAGTATGTAACTTATAAACTGTGGTGTCAGGTGACTCCCAGGTCGTAACCTAACCAGGTAACTCACATATTTTTGGATATGTTATAGAGAAACCATGCTCTGGAAAAGGACATCACTTTTAGTAAATTGGAGGGTCACCAAAAAAGAGGAGGCCCATCAAGCAGATGCACTGACACAGTGGCTGCAACAATGAGCTGCCACATGACAGCGATTGTAAGGATTGGAGTAGAATCAGGCAATGCTTTAGTTCATTGTACACAGTGTTACTATGAGTCCAACCGACTGGACAGCACCTAACAATTAAAAACAGACAGTTCTGTTATGGAGCAATGTTTGGCAGTTAACACAATATCATCAATATTAGGAAACCAGTGGATAGCAAGGAGGAAAGAAAACAGAGCCAATTCTCTAGAGGCCATACCATGGCAATGTGTCTGATGTTGACCATTTTGGGTAGTGGGGATTGGCTAACTGCTTCACTACACTCCCCCTCAAGTCTGCTTTCAAGATTTTTACCTACAGTTGGAATTTTTCCATAGAGAAGATACCTCTAGAATTTCATTTGCCGGGGTGGTCACGGTGGGGGTTATGAAATCCCTCAGGGTTTCCAAAAATAGAAGTATACTCTGATCAACCAGAGGAAGCTGACTGCTTATTGGTTCTTGTCCAATGTGATTTTTACATGGGGACTCCAGTTTCTCTGCAGGGCTCTGACCTGAGGGTGACTTACCTACCTTCACCCCTATCCCTAGTCTCTAGGTACAAGGAGGGTTCACCTGGACGCAAGGGGTCCTACGGGAAGTAGGGGTGGGGGTTCCTGAGTCAACTTCTTCCATATGTTGTTTCACTATGCTTTACTATGGCCACATATATTTACTACTATCACAGGATTTTCGGATGGCTTTTCCATGGCTGGTCAGCCATTCTTTTCCCATTGCTTACATCCACTTCTCTTGAGTCTTCACAGTCCTGCCTAGGTCAGCGGCTTGGAGGCATGAGCTACCTGTAGGCACTGCTGGAGGATGGGTAACCTATAAGATGAAGCAAAGAATTCACTGCTTGGCCCCATCATGGTTAAGCTTTTGCTGGGCTTGGATGCAGGGACCAATATGGTGCTGCTCTGTGAACGAGAAAGACAGGGGAGAGGGGAGAGATGAGAGAGAAAGGGGGCAACAGGTGATTCTTCCACATGCACAGGTACTTGGTCTTGTTTCTGTTTCCCTGTGCTTACAGTCCCTTTTCATTAGCCTCAAAACCTGAGCAAGATGGAGGGGCTAGTGGCATGTGCCAGACCCTGGCCAGAGCTGCAGCTTACCGAGGAGGAGGCAGTGATGGTGATTGGGTTCCTGCTGCTTGCTCTTCTTGAGCTGTTTTCTCCTCCACTTCCATTTTTGTAACCTTGGGTAGTAAGCCAGCTGTCTCCTCATGCGTGACCACCCTGCCCATCCCTTTCTAACAGTAGCTTCTGTGTGTGCTTTCTTTATGGGTGCCAGTGGCCAGCCAACCCTCCCAGGGCGGTGATAACTTTTCCATCTACCTTCCCTAGCCTCTGAACGTCTTTTCAATCAATACTTTTGAAAATAGACACTTTACTTGTGCTACTTTGTGTGTGTGTGTGTGTGTGTGTGTGTGTGTGTGTGTTTAGCACTCATGTACCCAATGGGGTGGTCCAGTAGATGTGTATAGGCCTGACCTGTCTACAAGGAAGCTTCCAGCTCATGGGATTCCTGCTAATGAATGAGCCAACCCTCCCTACCTGGCGGTGACTGAATCAAGGTGCCTCTCTATTATTAGCCATGTCTTTGGTCCCCTGTC
>PVJH01025594.1:0-31351 GCA_004026705.1 Nesogale talazaci
TCCATGCATTCCTCCAGTGTGTCAAGCCCATTTGCACATGTTCATTTTCAAAGCATTCTCTTCCCTCTTGGGCCCCTGATATCAGCTCCCCATTTTTCCCCCTCCCTCCCTTCCTGCCCTCCCTCAGAAACCCTTGATAATATATAGATTGTTATTTTCATATCTTACATCATCCTCCACCACCCCTTACTCATTTTACTGTTGATCTTTGTGATTGGTTTCCACTTTGTCCCCCACCATCCCCTAGTCCTCCACATATCTCTACTCTCATTGTTAGCCCCGGGAGGTTTATCCTGGAGTCCCTGTGTTGCTGGCTCTTGTCTGTAGCAGTGCGATGTTCTGGTCTAATCTGATTTATAAGGTGGAATTGAGGGTCATGATAGTGGTGGGAAGGAAGCACCAAAGAACTAGAGGAAAATTGTGTATTTCATGGGTGCTGTACTGCACTCAGACTGGCTCATCTCTTCCCTGTGACCCCCTGTAGAGGGATGTCCATATCATCTACAGATGGGCATTGGGTCTCCACGCCCCGTACCCCCCCCCCCCATTGTGTGACCCCATTTTTGAAGCCAGTGTTTCATTCCATCTTGTTGAGGGCCTTCTCTTGTACCCTGCTCTTTCACTCTATGGGCATCATGGGAAAGTATACATCTGTAGTTCATTGCCTCATCTTTACCTATTTGTAGATGCTAGGAAGGGAGCTATGGGGATGGGGGGAGGTGCCGTGATAAAGCTTGACTTCAAAGAATCTTACCTTAAAAAAAAAACTATGCTGCTGGTTGAAAGGTCACTGGTTCAAACTCACCAGTGCCTCTGAGAGAAGTTGTGGCAGTGTGCCTTTAAAGCCCTGTGGGTCTATTTTACACCAGCCTCTACATTGGGTGACTGTAAGTCGGTATTAGCTCTGACACACATCAACAGGTGCTGAACAGTGTATGTGCAAAAGATAAAACAAGATGCCATTCTTGTCCTCAAGAAATTGGCAGTCTGGGCCAGCGGTGGGAGGGGGGGTGGGAAATGAACCAAGCAGCCCCGGCAGCTGTCTGAAGTCACTGTTCAGAGTGGACACCTTCAGTCCAGACGCATATTTTATTAGAAGAGCACTTCAGGGGGATCTGTCTGCTTGCCTTGCGAGAGGAGTGTTTTCCTGTATACTCTGAAGGTCCATGTGAGAATAATTAACCTTCCCCCTTTGAGGTGCTAAACTCAGTCAGTGATTCCAGACACTTGGAAAGATGAGGCTGTCTGCTCCTGTGAAAATTTTAAAAGTTGGAAACTAAAGGGAGAGTCACCTTGATGGTAGTGAGAGATACGGACTAGTAAAATTAGATTATAATACTGCTGATTATTGTGATGTATTTCCTTTCAGTGTCTTTTTTATAAGTATAAACCTTACTGTAACAGAAGATGATTTTGCCTGTTTCCATTTCCATACATTAACACTTTTCACATTAACATTTATTCATATAATACTGCCAGAGCAAGTCTTCATGGCACTGATTGCTGAGGTCAAGGTAGTGATTTGGTTGACTATTTCAATGCTAGCTTTTTTTTTTCCTTTTTTGGGCATCACTGCCTCTGGTGGTCGTGGGAGCTACCCAGTGCCGCTCCTGAGAGCCGCCCCTGGATTTGAACCAAGCCAAGCCCATGAGCTGCAGTTTCACACTCAACCACTTAGGCCACCTGGGTTCAGCACTCAATGCTAACAGTTTTCAATCTTTAATGTATATGTTTACCATGAAATTAAATTTTCATCTATGTCCAAAAAGTAAGACTGTTTTTAAGACCTTTTATATTATTAACAGGGTGTCTGGTGATTCAGTAGTTAAGAGAACACTCAGCTAATATCCAAGCTCCCCACAAAAAAGACTTAGAGCTTTCTAAACCCTAATTTGGGGAGATGAGGAGGAGGGGGAACCAATTGCAAGGATCAACACATACTGGGTGAAGCAGATCGGTTGGTGGAAGATATGAAAACAATCTATAATTTATGAAGGGGTCACAATGGTGGGGGGAAAGGAGCTTGATCCCAAGGGTTTAAATAGAAAGTAAATGTTTAGAAATAGATGGCAACATAATGTACAAATAGGTGTGTCACAGTTGATGGACAGAATGTTACAGGAGCTGTAAGAGCTCCCAGTACATTGGTTTCAAATCACAACCCTAATCCTACTCCGTCCTACTGAAACGCTCTTGAGTCAGAATTGACTTGGAAGCCATAGGCCTGGTTTGGGTTTAATTATGTTAATACTTTTGTTGGTCATTTGTCAACTCTCTTATCTCTTATGTCCTTTGCATGCTTTAGGATTCAGTATGATTTTCCTGAAAATTTAAATTATTCGAGCCCTGGTGGTGTGGTGGTTGTGCGCGGGACTGCGGCCCACTGGGATGGAGGTTCAATTCCAGCTTCTCAGGAGCAAAGGCGGGCCTCCTACTCCTACCACCAGAGGGCAATGATGCCCCCTCCAAAAAAAAAAATTACTCGATGACTCACCGATTCTCTCAGAATTTGCATCTGTTTGAAAACATAATAGTTTTTTTTTTTAAGTAGGATTTTTTTGAAACCTACTTTATAAAGCACATGTCTTGAGCTGGAAAAATTCTTTTTTTTTTTTTGCTTAATTCTGACTGTGGAAAAAAACCCTCTCGAGAGAGAGAAGAGTGTTGTAAGGTGCTATCAAATGTCAAATGCCAATTCTTTAGGGAAAGTGTTAATTTTCTCTTTTTCTGTTTCCAGAGACGTCTCTGAGCTGACAGGGTTTCCGGAAATGTTAGGGGGCCGTGTGAAAACGCTGCACCCCGCAGTTCACGCAGGTAGGTTGTTGGGTCGCTCCCACCCTAAACAACCACTTTCTGGATTTGTTTACTAGTTGCCACAGAGGCTCTGCGAGGTGTGGAGTGGGGCAACCCATAAAGTTTCACAAAACTTCCTCTCATCTCCTCCTGTCCATTGCTTCTGGGTGTGCTGCTTTGGAGGCTGTTGGAGCTGTAGTTACTTTACTCTTGGATGGTTGTAGGTGGTTTTCCTGTACTTGCTTTTACCTTCGCTAACCATTTTAAGGCATGGCTGTACATTGTGTTGATGATTTAAGTATACCCATATGCATTCAGGGGGAAGGGTTTAACCAACTGTTTTATTTCTGCCCATTCATCCGTGACTGCAAAGTGCAGGTAAGCTTCAATGACCAGGAAGAAATGCATTGTTAATTTATTACCACTTGCAGTACAAGTAGGTGGAATAAAAAGTTGAGGCTCATCAGATGGACAATTGATAACAATGAAACAGTCAACACTTGTATGAGAATTCTCAATTTTTTTCACATTTTGTTGTTCAAAAAATGGGGGACCAGGGGCGGATGCAGATAAATATGTCTTCTAATTGCTCTTGGTTAGGCAGTATTAGTGACTCTGACTTTATTGATGGATATTGATTGTATTGGAAAGATAGTCCTTTTTCTGGCATGTTTTTCCGACCTAATATTTTCTTTAACTTGGTTAAACTAGGAATCTTGGCTCGTAACATTCCAGAAGATAAGGAGGACATGGCCAAGCTTGATTTCAATCTCATAAGGTAAAAAATTTAAATTGAGCTTGGGGCTGGGCACTTTTGTGGACCAAAGACAAGAATTATGTTAAACCTGGCATCCACGGTCAGCATGGATCTTTGCTTCCTGCACCATACTATAAACATTTGTGTTCCATCTGTTGCATTTCATCTGATTCTATTTGGACAAGTGGATGTTAAAGGCAGTCTGTTTTGTTTTTCCTGACCCATTGGGAATCCCGTGTCTCTCTCTAGGGCTCTCTTTCATGCATTAGCCAGCTTATAGTTGCTCTTAGTTAAGAGTCTGAACCAGCTTCTTTTTTAAGACCTTTTTATGTGCATTGGTTGAAGGTTCACAGAGCAAGTAGATTTTCCCGTGAACGATTCACACACATTTTGTTTCAAGTCACTGAGAACAATCTGTACAACACAATGCACCACCATTGATCTCATTTCCTCCCTGTGTTTCATGTTTCCATTTCTCTCTTCCTAACCCCTGCGAGCTCATCATTGGGCGAATGCTGCCCTTGGATCTCAAAGTATTGCTACACTAAGGTACACCTGCCTCATCCTTTCAGATCTGCCTGTTGCTGAGCTGAAAAAGGGACCACGGGAGGTGTTCACTTCCAGATCTCAAGGATCACTAAGAGCCGCTAATATTCTTGGAGGTTCCACCAGTCTCTTACCTGATCTCTGGGATGTAGAGACTAATGTTTGTGTGGTCCATTGAACTGATGCTTCTGTGTGTCTGCCTTTCATTTTCTTCACCCACTTTTCCTTCAGAGGGAGAATGCTGTACATCACAACCTTACAGGGCCCCGACCACTCACAAACTTTACAGGCTCCAGTCGGTGCTCACTAAAGTAGCATGTCTGTGGGTTATTTCATGGCTCTCGACCTCGGTGAACCCTCAGACAGTGGTCCTGCTTCTTATAAGCCCTGCTACTCCTTCCCTCAAGGTATGGATTATGTCCTGAGAAGTTTTCACCTCTTTGCCTGCTCCTTCTGGACTCCCCCAGGCTCATGGGTAGGTTTGCAGGAAATCCCCTCAGTCACACCTCACTTTTCCTCAAGGTATGGATTATGTCCTGAGAGGTTTCGCCTCTTTGCCTGCTCCTTCTGGACTCCCCCAGGCTCATGGGTAGGTTTGCAGGAAATCCCCTCAGTCACACCTCACTTTTCTGTACCTGTTAGTCTGCACGTCTCTGCATCTTCTCACCCCCTTCTCGCTGGGCGTGCATAATAGTTCTAACCTTTGCAGGCCTCCCAGAGGTTTCCCACGCCTCCATGGTAGTACTCACATTTTGTGACTTGCTCGACTCGACTCTTCTTCCCATGGGAAAAAGAGGTGACTTTTTGCCTCCATTAACAGCTAGGCTCAGAGACTCCGCAGGGCCCGTTCTGCCCTGCCCAGTGAGCTTGCTGTGAATTGGGATTGGCCCAGTGGCAGTGGGTTGGGGTTTGGGGTGCACCCCCATTAACATTTGTCTACTCGCCAGCCGTCTGCCCCCTCCCAGCCCTGGTAGCCATCAAAGAATTTGTGTGTAAGAACCTTTTCCTGACAATTTTTCCAGTAGCTGTGTACTTGACTCAGCATAATGCCCTCATCCATGTCGGGGTCCTGCTCACAGTGGGCATTTAAACTGGTTTCGTCTTCATTGTGAATTGTGCTGTGCTGGAAAAGGGTGTGCAAATATCTATGTGTGCCTCAACTCAGTAGACATATATGATACTATATCCGACTTTTCAAAAGGATTATACCATTTTCCATATTTCTTGCAGTGGGGCCATTTTCCAGTCCCACAAGCAGTGTGTAAGAAGACTCGTCTCCATAGGTTTGCCAACTTTGGCTATTAGCTGTAGGTTGTTGCTCATTCTGGTTTTGAACTTGGCTATTCACAGTAGGAAATAGATGACTTCTGGAAGTTTGGAGGGGCACATAAGGTGCATGTACCCAGCACAGGGCAATTTAAGGAACAGTGAGATCTTTGCCAAACACTTGGGTGAACTTGGAGAACATACTACTGGGATGAGGCGATAGCTCATTGTTTGGTTTTATATCTGTAATAATCAGTGATTGCACGTATTTCATCCTGTGTGTGGGTAACAACTGTTCCTGCTCTTGTTTCCCTTTCCAGAGTTGTCTGTTAGCTACAGGAATCTCCCTGACTTGTGTGTGTGGATCAGGTGGCCTGTCACTCCGCTGAATCTAACAGGTCCAGGGAGGTTTTTGCTATGTCTTTTGGAGTTTCTGTGCATAGCTTCACAGCATCAACATACTGAATTTTTATATCTTCTATGCAATTTGGGTGTCTTTCTTCCTTCTTTCTTCGTGCCGGTAGTCTTGATTAGGAATGGTGATGCGGGAAATCTTGTCGGGTTCCCATCTGCCTGGAGAATGCTTGACTTTTCTCTCTTGTGTACCACCTTGTGTGTACTTGCCCACCAAGCAGCCATTCTGGTCAAGATTGCCCTGAGATTTACTCAGTGCAACATGAAGTCATGTCCTTGCAGCAGAACTTTGAAGCTATTGGACGGACTGTCCTGCCCTGTGTGAGTCTGGGTAGACTAGAGAAACAAATTCATAGACATGCATATGGATATAAGGGAAAGGTTTTATACACAAGAGGAATGGAACCTTGAGAAAGCACCCCAACCCAGTCCAGTTCAAAGTCATAAGTCTGATATTAGCCCATATGTCCAATACCAGTCTATAAAAGTCTCCTTCCGACTCAAGAAGTCACAGGCCAGTGGGTGCTGAGTCCCGGCTGTGGCAGGGGTTCTCCCCCTTGGCTCCTTGTTTCCAGGGCTCAGGGTCCATCAACAGCATCCAGTGGTAGTAGAAGCAGCTCAGCGCCAGCAAGGGTCTCTCTGACTTATCCAGCTTTAGAGGTCTTGTTCTATCAGGGTAAAGCCGTGTGGCTTCTCTGGCTCTTCCAGTCTCCAGGAATCAGGATCCATCAGCATGCTGTCATCTTGTCTTGTCAGTAGTTCATCTCGGAGACTCAGTCCAGTCTCCCTTCTCCAATTGGGAAATACCCGAGATTTCCCAGAAATATCAGAAGAAAGCCATACCCACACAGAGGCCTCATTGGTTACTCATTAGCTTATCTCCAGATAGACAAGCTAGACTCCACCCCTAGACTCCCAGTCATGAAATTGACATGAGTCCATGCCACCACTTGCCCCGCATGGCGATTATGCTTCAGCCTGCTAGTTTATAAGGTGTCTCTGAGTGGGCTCGAACCTGTGCACACAGTCTCCACCAGCCTGAAGTCCTTGGTGCCTGAGCTTGCTCCAGGCAGCACCACTGCAGACCAGTGAGAATATAACAGGAAGGAGCAATAGGTTCCCTTTCAAAAGTTCATCTTTCCTCGTGCATGTGATAACAATAGAACTGCTCTCGATGACCTGCATGCTGCGGCAGAAGGGCCAGACCCTCGTGAGCATCACCTTCTTGAATTCGACATCCCTGCCCCCAGCTGTGTTTCAGTAAGGTTATGTGCTGTTAGTAGCCGCTGGCTTCCTTTTTCTTGATGACTGCCAACCAGATCGACTTTTTAAAAACCACTAAATCCCTGTCTTTCAGAGTCGTCGTCTGTAATCTCTATCCGTTTGTGAAAACGGTGGCCTCTCCCGATGTCACTGTGGAGGCAGCTGTGGAGCAAATTGACATTGGTAAGTGGTTACGGCTTTTAGCTGCCCTAACGTGTTCCTCCCCTGGCAGCGACCCCATGTGATCATTGTAGAGGGTTTTCTTCTTGGTCATAATGGTGGAAACAGATGTCTCCTCTGCAGCAGAGGCTGGGGAGGGGAGGGGGGTGGTCGGAAGCTGCCACGTTTTTTTTTGTGACCAGCCCCATGCATAACCAACCGTTTCTGCCTGGAAAGCCTGCTTACCCAGACAGGCAGGGTGCAGTGCCGGGTGGGTAACTTCCCTGTTACAAGAGACCTCTGTTTTCATTTGTCAGTCTTGAAGAACACTTGATCTCGATCGTGTTCATGGATGATTCATTCAGCGGAATTTTGTAGGCCGTCCATTTATTTTTCCCGATTTTTAAAGTTCAGGATTGTAGTGGAAGTATGTACGCGCCCCGAGGACTGTGTGAAAGGGCCCAGAAATGGATATGCCCATGGGAGTCTGAGTAAAAAAACACAAGTCCCTGCTTGTTCTTCAAGGTGGTGTCACCCTACTGCGAGCAGCAGCCAAAAACCACGCTCGCGTGACCATCGTGTGTGACCCAGAGGACTACGCCGCAGTGTCCGGGGAGATGCAGACCTCGGACCATAAAGACACCTCCCTGGAGACCAGACGCCAGCTAGCCTTGAAGGTGAGGTCGCCCTTTCTAGCTCCGCCCCCCCCCCTCCTCCATGCTGTAAGGTGACAGTTTTGTAAACGCAGGCAGTGAGGGCCAAACCGATTGTTGCTAAGCTACGTTATGTCCCCTCCCATACCTTTGCCTGGAATGTGCTCATTCTCCTTTTGTCAATTTTTGAGTATTCTGCTAAGGAAAGATGGATAGACAATTGATGTGGAATAGTTAGTTCATCAAGCCGTTTGATGGTACTGCCTGGGTGTCTTATCTGTGTTGTGGGGGGCAGGGGAGGTGAATTGGGGGACAGGAGCATCTTCTGCTACGAAGCACCAGGCATTCATCTCCGCTGCGTTTTGGAGAAGGCTGCTGTTCTTCCCTACCTAAAGCCTGCCCTTCTTGCTGCAGGCATTCACTCATACAGCACAGTACGACGAAGCCATTTCAGATTACTTCAGGAGGCAGTACAGTAAAGGCGTGTCTCAAATGCCCTTGAGGTATGGGATGAACCCTCACCAAACACCTGCTCAGCTGTACACACTGCAGCCCAGACTTCCCCTCACAGGTAAAGTGTCTGTGCTCTGTGACTGTCTGGCTGACTGGTGTGTATGTGTGTGTTTGTGTGTGTGTGTGTGTATGTGTGTGTGTGTGTGTGTGTTACATTTAAAAGATAAAGTTATCACAAAATACCTCTTAGAATCCTCTGAAGTTTGAGTTAGTCCTCGGTAACATCCCCTACACGTTTCTTAAATGACTGATTAGAAACAGCACTTTACTCAAACTTCTAAAACTACAGTATCAATTACTTTTTTAGCTTAGATGGCTCTTGAAGCTACTATTCCCCATTTAGATTCTAAGGTCCAAAAAAGTTGCTGTGTGCTTTCATTTTCCTCCTGGTTTTCAAGGGCATTTCCATTAACAATGAGCAAGAGTTTCCATTCATCTTTCTGTGTGTTGATGCGTGTGTTTCTGTTGCTGTTTGGAGAGCTGCTTGTGGAAAACCGGCCCAAGAAGCACATAGATAAGCATCTCCTGTTAAAAGATCCTGTTCTTGTTTTCACAACAAAAGGGTATTTTTAGCCTTAATCTCAGAAAATCGAACCTGCTGCTGTCCAGGCAATATTTACAGCCACCCAGTTGGACAGCGTAGTCTGTTTCTGAGACCCCAAATGTGTCTGGAAGCCGGCAGCCTCGTCTTTCTCCCTTGGAGCGTCAACTCCCTTATGGGGTTGAACCACTGCCCTTGCCCTGCTCAATATCCGCTCCACCACCTGGGGTCCTGCACTCCTATGACAACTTGTAGTTTGGGGCAAAAATAATCACTGTGAAGTATGTGCATGTTTGTGTTTTTAGAAACAGAATTAAAGCAAGAAGAATCTTTTTAATTGTTGTTGCAAATGTGGCAATTTGTTAGATCTTCAACAACTCTAAATCTCTGTACTTTTTATAGTCTTAACTTTTTATATTAACTTTTGGTTATTTGAAAGAAGCTTGTACTCTTAACTCCAAGGAATTTCCTTCATCCAGCTCATTTAAGCTAGAATTTCACAGAGGTTATCCGATTCATGACAGTAGCAAAATTATAGTTAGGAAATAACAAAAATTTGTGGTTTGAGGGGGGTCACCACAGCATGAGGAACTATGAAAGGGTGGTGGCCTGAGTAAGATTGAGAACGTGGGTCAAGATGACGATGTGGGCTGGGGGGTGTTTGTAGTATTCTAAGATGTGCCTTGTGGGCAGGTCTACCCAGCCATGTAGGGTCACTATCGTAGACATTGGCTTGGTAACATCCAGTGAATTTATATAGATCAGGTAAAGTCTGGTTTAATAAAGTGCTGGAGCACCCAACAGTGGCCAAAATTTAGGGGCTCCTAGGCCCTCTCTTGTAAAGAGTTACAGTCTTGTAAACCAGGCAGTGAAAGTTGACCTCTGTCATTCTGTCATAGTGTATGTGTGTTGTGCTGTTGGAACTGTCACTAGAAATTATATGCTGTGATAACACGTAAAAGAAATACAAATGTAAATTTATTTTATACTTATGTTTTTCAAAAATCATCTTACTGGGGGCTCTTAGAGCTTATAACAATTCATACATCATCTGTATCAAGCACATTTGTACATATGTTGCCATCATCATTTCCCAAACATTTTCTTTCTACCTGAGCGCTTGACATCAGCTCCTTTCCGCTCCTTATGAAAACTTGATAATTTATTATTTTCTTTTTTTCGGGGGGGGGAGGGGGCATCACTGCTCTCCGGTAGTGGGAGTAGGAGGCCCAGCCCCACTGCTGGAATTGAACCTCCGTCCCAGTGGGCCGCAGTCCCCCGCACAACCACTACGCCACTGGGGCTCAGCCCGATAATTTATTATTTTCTTATCTTACACGGTCCACTGTTTACTTTCACCTATGTGTCTGTTGTACATCCCCCAAATTTGTTTTGTATTAATTGGCCACAATTATTTGTGTTTGAACTTTATAGGCATGTTTCTTCATGAGAAATGTCAGTACCTAAAAAAGTCTTGCCCAAATTGAGGTTATGAGGATTTTTTTTTTTGGTGGTATCACTGCCCTGGTGGGAGTAGGAAGCCCTGCCTTGCTCCTGGAGAGCTGCTGCTGGATTTGAACCATCAACCCTGTGGGCTACAGTCCTGCACACAACCATTAGGCCACCAGGGCTCAGCCAAGATGCAGTCTTTTATTAGTGTTGGTTCCCCTGGATCCCATCCCTCTCGATGTGCACTTTTTTTTAAAGAACTCTGTTCGTTCCGTTATCTTCTTTTAATAAATGCACATGTATCTGGATCTTGGCAACATCTTGATAATGTTTGTGAATCTTATTTTTTTTACCTGTAGTTGTCAATGGAGCCCCTGGATTTATAAACTTGTGTGATGCCTTGAATGCCTGGCAGCTGGTGAAGGAACTCAAAGCAGCTCTAGGCCTCCCTGCCGCAGCCTCTTTCAAACACGTCAGCCCAGCAGGTAAGGCCCTGTGCGCCGCAGCTTTGACAAGTGCATTTCTCATTCAAATGTAGAAGGCTGACCGTTACCAAGACCAACTTCAAAAGCCATTTTTATCAAGTCTGCTGGTGACAGTATCAGGCTAGTAAGATGTGACAAGAGCTGAGTGACAGTAGCCTGGAAATCCAGTAGCCTGTCCAGCTATGTACATACATGTCAACTCCCACATGAAAGCGGCATGAAGCCATGCCGAGACAGGAAGGTCAGGTGATCAGTTGTCCTTTGCAGTGGAAATATTTAATATAGGGAAAGGCATTGGGGTGGCATTAATTCTAATACCCCGGTAATTTTTCCTCATGATTGGAAATGAAAACAGGTATGAAGACAGGGTTTGTCCCTAACTTATAGTAGCCATGGTAAACAGTACCTTTGCCTCTGGTCACATTAACGTCACAACTTGCATTCTCCGATCTGCTCCCAGGTCTGCATACTTACTTCTCACCAGTACTGTGGATCTCGTGAACAAGGAGGCAGTGCCTGGCATGAGATCTTAAGTAGAACCCAGGGGGCGTCAGGAGAGCAGGGAGCAAGCTGCCAGTCTTCAGCACACAGAGCCCCGGCCCTCCTCCACGCCCCTGTCCCCACTGCTGATTCCCTAGCCAGGCAGATTTTCGTTTCACTTGGCACAGGCCCTGGACATCGGACATCGACCAGATGTTAAGAAACATCTTACCTTGGTAAGAGCACTGACAATTGGCAACCTGAGCTTGATTGCTTCACGATTTTTGTGACTTTCTCTGCCAGGTGCTGCTGTTGGATTTCTACTCAGCGAAGACGAGGCCAAAGTGTGCATGGTCCACGATCTCTACCCCACGCTCACGCCCATTGCGACCGCCTATGCCAGAGCAAGAGGTCAGACAGATCAATAGGGCCAGTTGGTTTGAGAGATTGAAACTGTATCTTAAGTAAAATAGTCATCTTTACTTCATTTCATAGATTTCTTACTGCTGTTAGTTACTGTCAGTTAATCCCTTGAGTTACCGGATGGGAACTGTGAAATAATATTTGTTGGTACGGTCTGTGCCAGTCTTAGTTCTAACACAGGGGAATATCATCTGAATTTGCGACATAGACCTTCAGAGGAGGCCATGATGTGTATTTACTTACATTTTTAATATTGTGACTGCAATTGTGTGGTTTCTTGAGAATTTGAGAATATCATGTTCCATTTTCTAGAGGCACCTCATTTCTTGAGTTTGTTTTGTAACTAAGTCGTTGTAACACATAGGGAAGGTTTTTGAAAACGCAGATGTCTAATGTGCCTTGTAGAACAAGCATCAGCAAAGTGAAGCCCATGGGCCCTATCAGGCTCTTCTAGCCCCTCCTCAATTTGTAAAAGGCTTTTCCCAGTGTCAGGGTAGCCATGTTTCTTCATGATCCAGTGGCTGCTTTGGGGCTACAGCCTCAGAGCTGCGGGGCCGCAATAGAGACGGGACATGGTCTACAGCACCTGGAAGGGGTTTGCTAGAGACAGTTTGCCAACCTGTGCTCAAGAATACCGCTTTCCCCGATTCTTCAGTTCATGACTTATTAATCTGTTGCTTTAAGTTTTTATGTAAATGACAAGATTAGATATTCAGAAATGGATTTGTGTGTTCCTGCAGGGATTTTAAATATTCTGGCTACATGAGGATAATCACTCATTTTAATTACTTACAGGGGCTGATAGGATGTCTTCATTTGGTGATTTCATTGCTCTGTCTGATGTTTGTGATGTCCCCACTGCCAAAATCATCTCCAGAGAGGTTAGTGGAGAGATGATAGAGATGATCTTTAGTAGAGAGATAGCTTTCTATCTCGATAGTTAAACTCTAACTGAAAGATTTATGGTACGGTGGGCTGAGCCCCGGTGGCGCGGGACTGCGGCCCACTGGGATGGAGGTTCAGTTCCAGCAGCGGCTCCACAGGAGCAAAGTCTGGGCCTCCTACTCCTACCGCCAGAGGGCAGTGGTGCCCCCCTCCCAAAAAAAAAAATCTATGGTTCAAACCCACCCTGTGCCTCCCTGAGAAAAATGTGATGCTCTGCTCTCACTAAAATAAGTCTCTAGACAGCGATTGTGCATCTTACTGTGCATGAACCTAATGTGTTATAGGATAGTTGAATTATATTCCAATAAAAAAAGAATTCAACAATCTTAACCCTCATGGGACAGTCGTTCTACTCGGGTTGCCTGGCCAGCACCTACCAACAACAAATAACCGAGTGCAGCTCCCTTACGCTGTTCACTGAAGCCATGACCTAACTTACATTTGTACCAGTGTCAGGTTAATTAATGTGTAACACTGTGAATGTTCATGTAGAACATGAATCCTTGAACCGAATGATAATTTTGACATGTGGTAAATTATTTCAAGTTGATGTTTGCCTGTTCACATAGATTTGTTTTTATTTAGACATGGTCCGTTTTCATTCGTCTAGCCCATGAAGCCCAAGCGATTGTTTCGAGCAGAGAATGCTACCTTGAGTGGTGCTAAAGTGAACCTTACTATGAACCCAAGGGGGAAAGAAACCATTCAGAGAAATCAAGTCACACCAGTTAAACACCAAATAAACATGCATTCTAAAACACGCCTCCTGAGTGGACAGAAAGGGGGAAAAATAAGGTGGCTCAAAATAGCTTGGAGGAGTGGGGCTGGAGATTAAAGGGTGTGGGGGGGTTGACAGTGTTTACCATATATACTCGAGTATAAACCAAACCGAATATCAGCGAGGCACCTAATTTTACCACAAAAACTGCTTTAAAAATGTGCTGATAAACTCTGCCTATACACAAGTATTTTTGGTATTTGCTTTATGTACTCTTTATGTGGGGTCTTTTTTTTTGGGGGGGGGTAGTCCTCACGATGTAAACCCACCCTACCCCACCCCCAACACACGGTGGCTCCACACATGTCAAATTACCTTGAGCTGACAGCAAGGCTGGACTCGCATCTTTATTATAAAATGTAAATACACAATTTAGTTCATCTTCCTGTTGAATAACTTGACGCCTCAAGTCACTTAACAGCTGAGGCTAAAAAAGACCCCATTTCAATACAAAACAGCGCCTCATGAGAACAGGAACCCCCTCTCTCTCCCCACCCCGTGAGGAACTTGGGTTAAATAAAGCACACTGTTAGAGGGTGTCTTGGTTAGAGCTGAAACACAGCAGAGCCTTGAGCAGATAGCACTGTGATGTGATCGATTGTTAAGATTATACAGAAAGCTGTATTATGCAGGATTACAATTTCTAAGGACAGTATTAGTTAGAGGTCAGATCAGCAAATGTTGCTGCTGTGATCCCCTCCTTTTTTTTCCCCCCTCTGTTTTAATGGGAATAAACTAATCCTTAATATATCTGCAGGTATCTGATGGCATCGTTGCTCCAGGATATGAAGAAGCAGCCTTGAAAATTCTTTCTAAAAAGAAAAATGGAAACTACTGTGTGCTTCAGGTCGGTACATTTTGCATTTGAAAAAGTAATTTGTTCTTACGTTTTGTGCCTCCCCCATTTTTCAGATCAGTTCTCCTGGGTGGCTACCCTTCTACTTTCACACAGTATGATAAGTTTTTTAGGCCTGAGTTTTAGTTACTTAATCTTGCTATATCGTTAATTTGAGGGTTAAAAATGGTATCCCAAACCTTAATCTTTAATGAGCGATGTGCTTAATTGTTTTCAAATTCAAAGGCATATGGTGAAGTCTCCCCATCCTCCCCTCTGTTGCCTACATTAGCAAAAGCTGACAGATGTAACTATTCTTATGAAATTTTACATTTCTAACTCAGATGGACCCTTCGTACAAACCGGATGAAAATGAAGTTCGAACTCTCTTTGGTCTTCGTTTAAGCCAAAAGAGAAATGACGGCGTCATCGACGGGTCGTTATTTAGCAACGTTGTTACCAAGAAGAAAGAAGTAAGTGGGACTCTGATGTGAATACCATTTGCTTCATTCATTCAGTCTGTGTAGAAACAAGGGATACACAAATGGGCGGGTCCCTCCTCTACTGTCAAGTCAACCAGAGTCAAAATCTAATAAGACACTGCTAGAAGCTTCTGTACGGGATGTTGTGACTGTCTTCATTTCTGTCTGATGACTTCTGGCTTCTTTGTTACCTTGCAGCAGAGGTCAGATACTCCTCCACCCTCCCTTGCATTTTTCATACCTGCCATTCCTCTCATGGCCCCCTACTTTTCTTTGGGGTTCGGTAATTTGTTGCATTAGCCACACGGAGTTCGGTAATTTGTTGCACTAGTCACCCAGAGTTCAGATGATACTCCAGCTAAGGTGTTCATTAGGGAAGTAAACCAGCTACCGCAAGTCAGGATCCGAAAGCAGGAAGGGTACAGTCCTTGGTCCACACAAAGATCGAGAGTGTACTCTAAAGGGGAAGTACGGGAATTTATGCGTATCAGATGACTTTCATGGGAGTTTTTGTCTTTCACAAAACCAAACTTCCAGGGAAACAGGAGGTTTCCCTGTCCTTTAACTTAGCACTGAACTTCAGAAATGGGATTATAGTCTGAGGCATTGAATCTAGAATTACAATGGATCACGGAAGGAATTACGGCTAGAAGGGACCATGTTAATTGACATCATTCTGTTCCGTAGCTTGCCCTGTTGGCATTACCCTAGTGTGTTGCTGAATCGTTGTAGGTCTGGGTCACATCTTTGTATGACTGGCATCTGTGGACATGTACTGAGATGAAGCCTTCTTCTATTTCACATGCTGTTATCAGCACCTCAGATAGACGTGTTTGCCACACTTGTGCAATTTGTTATTAGGGAGGGCAAAAGTGAGGGTTTTTTTTTTTTTTTTAAGTCTGGGAAAATTCCATGATCTTTTCCCACAGACTTTGAAGTCCCCAGGTAGCCCTCAGATATTATGTTACATGTCATGAGAATGGTGGAGTTGGGATTTGTTTCTGAAATGTCATCATAGAGCCTTGAAGGCATGCTTTCCCGCAGGAAGCTGGAGGTTCCGCTCTCGTGTGCTAGTGTCTGCTAATTTTGGTTGAGTGCAGGGCTTTGTATGCCAAAAGCCAGGTTAGTTTGGATTGTCTTGGTGGCCATGGTCACCTCTCAGGGGAGAGAGAGAGAACTTGGGCTCTGGAGCAGATACGGTGAAGGTGGACCATCTTCATCCTGTGAATAGAGCTCCTTCAGCTTTTGTGAGATGGTCAGTTTAAGGCTCTACTGAAAGAAAGCCTTACTGGAACCACCCTCTTGCCTGGTGTGCTGCGAACACCTTTACCCTGTGTTCTCCATCTCTCTGTGTCTTTGTTTATGGCTTGCAGCTTGGAAAAAACAGGTATTTCGGAACCCACTTTCTGTAGCCTTTATCACTGACACCATTGCCGAATATTTGATCCAATTAGTTTCATTTTCTGCTTTTCTGTTTGTTCCTGCCAAAAAAGACTGGTCTCTTAACCAGTCAGTCCACTGTGTAGCAGAAGTGGAAAGTGAAAAACTGCCCCCAAGGTTGTGGAGTTAGATATGCTGAAACTAGACTTAGATCTTGATCCACATAGTTTGTCATCTGTTGATAGTACAAGCCCCTTTGCTTACTTACTTTTGCTTGATAATGTAATAGATACTCCATTTTTGTCTTGCAAAAATAATGGTGACCCTGAGGAAACTGATTCTAACACACGGTAACCCTGTGGAACAGAATAGACGTACCCCACAGGATTTTTCAAGAATGTAATCTTTAAGGAAGCCAACTTCCTCTTAGCAAGGGAAGTTGACCTACCAAAGGGTAAATAAGGACCAGCCTGATTGTCTCATCATCTCTCATATTCTCATCCATTCCCCACCCCATTTTAAGACACTTTTGTTATCAACTATTCAATTAGGGCTAGAATGGTTGGAGTTTTGAAAGAATTGGAGAGGTGAAAGGAGTTTGTATTTTACTGAACATTTTTCATTTAGTTGGTCTCCACCTGGCTCCCAGCATTTTTTATTTATTTATTTAAATAATGTTTCATTTGTATTACTTGTATAAGTTTGGAAGCCTCTATCTTCAGGTACTTTTAATAGTCTTTGATCTTAAACTCAAGGTACTAAAGTTATATATGGAACAGGTAGCCATCTCATAATGGCTTTCACTATTAACCTTTTTACCTTTTTTGGAAATCCCTCCTTCCCCCCCTCCCCCTATCCCCCACCTCCCAAAATCCCGCAAACTCAGTGCCATTTCAAGGAGGTTATAGAATGGAACCATAATACGTATATACCCTCTGTTGGGGCTGGCTCTTTCACGCAGCATATTTCTGTGTAGCTTCGTGCGGATTGTGGCAAGTACATGCAGTTCATTCATTGTTGTTAGTGAGCAAGATTCCGTGGCGTGGATGTGTGTAGCCTCGGGAAGGATATTTGGGTGGTTCTTGCTCTCTTTGACATTATCATGTGGATTCTTAATATTGCACGAGGGTAAATACGCAGGCTCCCAGGCAGTTGTTGGTAGTGTGGCATTTGGAGGTTTAGTTTTGTGACAGATCACCAGGCTGTCGTTCTCTGCCTCCTGACCAGAGCCTGACAGTATCTTTTCCTGCCTAGGCCCATGAAGGGAAAGGTCATTTGGTGGGAGTTAGAGACTTTGGTTAGAAGAGCCGTATTAAATAATTCCATGCCCCTATAGGAGTTGCAGGCATTACTTCCTAGTTCTGGTAAATGACCACTCTGTCAGGAGCAAAACTTGGTTAATTTTGGTGGATTTTTAATTCTATAGCTTTTCAGTGAAGTTGCTTCCATTTTTCCCAAAATAGTCTTCTAGTGCATGCATGGCATAGTGGTTACGTATCAAGTCTGGCGTTAGCAGTTTGAAACCACCAGCGACCCTTCCAGGGAAAGCTGAGGCTTTCTGCTCTCATAAAGCGTCTGGGGAGAGCCCGGGAAACAGATCTACCCTGACTGTAGGGTCACCATTTCCTCGATGGCAGTGATGTTTTTTGGTGGAGTGCCTACAGAAGAAATGATGTGTGTCAGAGTGATCTGTAATATCGATGAAAAATGTGTACAACCAATCTTCTAGATGTGGGTTTTCGTGGTGTTTTCAGATATGTATAGGCGGCACTGTAGAGAACATGTGAGTTGGTGGTACAGGGGGGTTATTCCACATTCTGTAGCTAAGCCCAGAGTTGCAGAGTGCAGTCAGTAGGCTGTGTTCCAGTAGAACAAGCACTCCCTGCCCTGGAGCCAACTGCAACCCTGCCAGACGGCTCCCTTGTGTCCTGAGAGTGTGAGCAGACTGCCTCCCCTTGACCCTTTTAACCAAGCATGATGATAACAGGGAGACTTAAATTCATTCTGCCACTCAAGAGACAGGAGTTCCTCACAGGACTCCTACATTAAATGACACGAAGGTACTTTGAGTTAAATGGAAACCTGTGGTTTTGTTTCAGTTGCCAGAGTCCGCCCTCAGGGACCTCATCGTCGCCACCATCGCGGTCAAGTACACGCAGTCTAATTCCGTGTGCTATGCCAAGAGTGGGCAGGTAAGTACACTCACTGTGACCCTCCACTGTGCTGCACAAACTCCTCCTCGGGAAATCCATCCACCCCGGGCCCTGCACAGCTTGAAGGGGAGGCTTGCCACCCGGGCCTGATCGGGGTGCATGGGCTACCTGTGGAGGCTAGTGATGACTGCAGAGTAGCTTTGGAACTAGGGCTAACATTAGTCATGTTGCCTCTTGCCTTGAACGAGCTGGCAGAATGAGTTTTGAGACAGGAGAGAGAGCTGATCTCCTCGGGGTAGAAGGGCCACGTGGCTACAGCTGTGGGCTCAATGGAGCAGTGGTGGTGCCAGGTCTGGGCAGTGGTTCCTGACGTACGTAGGATTGCTGAGTGGGCACACACTCAACGGGCACCCATCAACGAAAACCGCTGTTAGCAAAACTGGTTTATTTTCCTCCCACTGGCATTTTATTTTTACCTCGTGTGAGAAACGCGTGTGGAATGGGGCCACCAGCCGATACTGTCTGTCGCAGCTTGCCGGGTGTTCTGAGGGAGTGGAGCAGCAGTTAGACTAGCAGTTAAACCATCTCTTCAAGTCAGGCTTATGAAGTGTCTGTAGAGTGTGAACTCACCTTTTTAATACATGGCTCTTAGAACATCTATACATCAGTTGTAGCAAGCATATTTGTATATGTTGCCATGATCATTGTCTAAATATTTACTTTCTGTTTGAACATTTGGTATCAGCTCCTCTTCCCCCCACCTCTCGTGACCCCTTGATAAGTGATAAATTATATTTGTTTTCCTGTCTTACACCAGCCATTGTCTCCCTTCACTCATATTCCTGTTGCTTATCCCTCTGGGGGTGGGGCTTATGCATTGATCATTGTAATCAATTCCCCCTTTCCTCCCCTCGTCCCCCCTGAACTTCACCCTTTTAAGTGAAAATGTGGCAAATTACACAGGTGCCTGTCCACCACTGCCATCAGTGGATATTTATTATGTGAGCTTAAGCAAGGTCACCATTTTTGTTGGTGTTGGAAGGTATGAAATGTGCAATTAAACTACTTAATTACTAATATGTCTTCAACTCTATGATTTGGGGAACCTAGTCTCTCCCAAAGTAGTAGTCCATCAACCCCCTTGCCCTCACTGTGTCAGGAAAGCCTGGTTGATGACTCTGATGGTCTACCAGTAGGTGAAAGGGGAATGGACTAGTATGTGACTTGGAAGTCCTCTTCCAGTGGTGAGCCTGGTGATAACGCCTGCCAGTCACCAGAGGAACAGAGTCCAGGGAGATAATGTGGGTTGGTAGTCTCCTTGGGTGCAAATTCTGTGGACTATACAGAGTGACTGCTTCCTCCTGGCCAGTGGGAAGCATGCCCTGCTTGTGTTCTGCTGCAGAAAACTGCATCGGAGACGGTTTTCAGACTAGACCCCAGACATCCCATATCTATAGCCTTTTTACTTTTTTTTTTTTAAGGTGACGCTTTACTTTTATTTATTTGGGGGGGGGCGGGGGGCATCATTGCCCTCAGGAGACCCAGCCTTTGCTCCATGGAGCTGGAATTGAACCTCCATTCCAGTGGGCCTCAGTCCTGCACATAACCACTATGCCACCAGGGCTCAGCCCCACCTATTTACTTCTTAGGACCCGATCTTTATATCAAATATTGGAAGTAACAGAGGGCAGTGATGCCTAAAAAAATAAAAAATAAAATATTAGAAGTAAGTAAGTTAGTGGCTGAGTGAGGTCTTTCAAATAGCCTTAATGATCTTAGTTTATGAATGTTAAAGGGGGTTTTGTTTCTTTTTAATGATGAGTTCCATAACCATCAGAAATGAGCCCTAGAAGCATGGAAAATGTAACTTCATTGCAGCCTAGAAAATTCTGGAACATAAATAGGCATACTTATGAATCACAGCAAAGTAAAATGGAGCCACAAACCATTTGCCCTCATCTGTTACCAATGTGAAGATTATCTATTTTCTTATTTGGGATTGATATTTTCTCCCATACGGTGTATAGATTTTAGGGGGCTTGGACAAAGAGCCATGGAGAACCATTTTGGCAGAGCAGACATTGGTTTTCATTCTTCTGCCCTTCAGGTTATCGGCATTGGAGCAGGGCAGCAGTCTCGAATTCACTGCACGCGCCTTGCAGGGGATAAGGCAAACTGTTGGTGGCTGAGACACCACCCACGAGTGCTTTCGATGAAGTTTAAAGCCGGAGTGAAGAGGGCAGAAATCTCTAACGCCATCGATCAATACGTTACCGGAACAATCGGCGAGGTACGAGAGACATCGTTACAGGCAGAGTATATTAATGCGCTCAATCTTTAGTCTGTGTGACAAACCTAATTTCATCACTTCATGCAGAAAGAAAAGATTGGCTTTTTTTTCCCCTGAAAGTAAAAACTTCTTTTGATTTGAATTACACCCATTGGCTTAATTTATTTGTGTGTACTTCCTTTCTTTGTTATAAGCATTTGATGACAGGAACTATTTTTCACCCATCTAGGGTACCCATCACTGACAGGCACGATCCTTGGCACACGATCAGTGTGTATTAAACACAGGATTCCTGATGGCTGATCTGTTTTCTACACATTATCGTTAGCAGCTGAGCTCATTCCTGTCACTTTCCATGTTCTGTCAACATTTCCGCTGTGTTTAAACAAAGATGCATAAGATTATCAAATTCATCATTCCCGGGGAGTCTGCCCAAAGAGAATCTGTTACTGTTGCCCTTGAAAATCCTGTTAATGATCCTGGCAGGTGTGACCCTGGAAGGTTAATGATCCTGGAAGGGTCTTCATGGGTGAAGAAAAGTAATTGTGTGTCTTCACGGCCAGAAAGTCACACACCATGCAAATGCCACACCCCTTTGAAAGATCGGGATTGTGTGTACCCTGTTTCAGTTTGTCTCCAAGATGAACCGCATTCCAGAAATGAACTTCTAGGCAAGCGTGGTCGCACTGCTTCCTGAATTTGAGCATGGAAGACTCCTTGGAAAACCATGGGAATGTGCTTTGCTTTCCCCAGGAGCTTTCTTGGATCCAAGGCTGTAGCACAGTGCAAAGAGGAGGCTTGATGCAAAAGCAGAATTACTCTGCACTTTTGAAGCACCTCCCCTTTTGTCCCCAGTAGGAGGTCAGAGAACAAAATGTCTTTGGATTAAGGGATGCAGTAAGGAAAATAGTATGGTCATTATTTGATAGACTTTCATTTGTTGTTCCTCTTTATTTGGGGGGGGTGGGGGGCGTCACTGCCCTCAGGTGGTCGTGGGAGCCACCCAGCGCTGCTCCCGAGAGCCGCCGCTGGATTTGAACCGCCAAGCCCACGGGCCGCAGTCCACACTCAACCACTTACGCCACCGGGACTCAGCCCTCTTTAATGACATTCTTACAAGCGTGAAAGAAGAGATTGCAGCAATGAGAATGTGGGAGCGAGAGGAGAGTCCGTTCTCTCTCTGACTCCTCATCGGAATGTCCGAGTACTGTCTGGCGTTCTGGTCCCCTCCGACCCGCTGCAGGTGATGTGGGAGTAACGTGTCCTTCTCTCGCAGGATGAAGATCTGAGGAAGTGGGCGGCACTGTTTGAGGAAGCCCCGGAACCACTGACAGAGGCCGAGAAGCAGCAGTGGGTGGACAAGCTCAGTGACGTTTCTATCAGTTCCGATGCCTTCTTCCCTTTCAGGGACAATGTAGACAGAGCCAAAAGGGTAAGTTTGGAATTGTACAGCTTTTTAAGTAGAAACATGAGATTTGCGGGTTTCTGCAAGTCGCAGCCAGGCCAGTGTACTAAGATGTAGCTTAGTAACTTGTGTACAGCGTTACCCAGTTCCACTAACTTTTCCGTTTCTGGCTAAGGGAGCGAATCTCCGATGTGAATCGTTGTTAGCCAATGTTGGTCCCTCCGCCTACCTCTGACTGTCCTTCCCCTTGTCTCCCCAGAGTGGTGTAGCATACATTGCTGCTCCTTCCGGTTCTGCTGCCGACCAAGTGGTGATTGACGCCTGCAATGAACTGGGGATCATCCTGGCTCATACCAATCTCCGGCTTTTCCATCACTGATTCTGCACATACTGTTCTTTTGTAGTTTGTTTATATGACTGTGAACAATCATTATAGAAATTTTAAGTTTTCCTCCCCAAAGTAAAACATTAAATCTTAATGTTTGGATGCATAATACAGCTTGGTGGTTGTGCTTAGTTTGCCATAGAAAAGCAGCATCTTTAAACTGCCACGATTTCGTACACAAGTGCTTGTGTGTGAATCACTCGGCTCTCCCCAAATCTGGCCTCACTGCTCTTCACATCCACAAGGCAACGAGAAGCGTGGAGCGGCCAGAGTGGCAGGCCCAAACCTCTTAAAGCACTTGAATTTCTCAGAAACCCTGAAACAGCCATTCTACTTTCTTGCAGGGCTACAAATAGTCTGTTGATTTGTTGTGGGGGTGGAGTAAGGTGGGGGGTTGGGTTTTGGTTGTTGAACCAATTAAAAGGGTGTTTTCTGTATGACGGAAGTGTAATTTATGTTGAACCACTATAGTCTTTGGTATGTGCTTCAAATCCTCTCTGCTTTCATAAGCACGCCCAGATCTGCCAGCTATGTGTTGCAGGATATTAGTCTCTCTTCCTTAAAATCTCAATGCTTTATTCATAATAGCGAGCCTGCTTGAATACCAATTGCCTAAGTATGGTAGGTATCTGATGTACACATTTACTGATTTTAAACCATGCAATATCTGTTCCAAAGATTGCCTTGGCCTATGTATTGGGTTTGCATAACCACAATTAGATAATATCGATTTTCCATTCTTGGTTGTGTTATCCGTAATTGGTTATCCACACAGTCAAATAACCTTGCATAGTCAAACACAGATAAACCTCTTTGTGGTATTCTATGTACTGCTGTAACAATTTTGCAGTCTTTAGCAAAACATTATTTGCGTATATTAATGATACTGTTAGGTAGTTTCAGCCAGCATCTGAGTTCACCTCTTTAGAATAGTCCCATAGATGGCTTTCTTATAGTCAGTTAGCTAGATAGTTGTCTTTCCAGTGTCTTGACATAGGCAGAGTACCGCTTCTGGTGTCTCATCTGTTAGTGGAAATTTAACAATTGATATTCTGCCAGTTCCCACTGGTTTCTCCCTAGTGCTTTGAGTATAGCTGGATTTCCTTCACATTGGTTCTTGGTCTACCTCTTGAAATCATTGAATATTGATCAATTCTTTATGATGCAGTGACTCTTCCTTCTTTTAATGCTTCCCTGTCATTCATTATTTTGCTAGTAGATGCTTTCAGTATTGTGCCTGAAGGTGTGTATTCTATTTTTTCAGCTTGAGGAATACTGAGTGTGTAATTTCTTTTTGGTGTGCGAGCTCCAGATCCCTGCACATTTCATTATGGTGCTTGGTCTTCTCAATCTGCCCTTTGCAACTTGTTCACTTCTTTTACCTCCTTCTTCCATTTGCTGTAGTTACCCTGCATTCAAAAGCAAGTGTCACAGCCTCTTCCGACACCCATCTTGGTCTGTCCTCCCTGTCTTCTTTCCTCGTGTTTAATACTGTCATCTCATTCTAGTTTTGCAGGAATGTTTTCTTTTAATTAGTGACATACTTCATAATCCCTGATCAGGATGGCTCAAAGCTGTAGGGCCATCAAGGACAAGAGCAATGGGAAGAACTTTAGTAGCCAAAAGGAGCCTTACAAGTCATGCCAAATAATTATTACATAGAATCCTGGAAAGTAAAAGGACATTTGTTATGTTAAAACTTAGGAAATCTGAATAAGGTGTGGAGTTCAGTTAATGTACCAACTTTGATTCATTACTTATGGAGTTTTCAAAACTTTGAGGGACACATGAAAAAAATTGGATGACCAAAAAAATTGAACAAAACAAACGTCTAAATGAGATTTAGTATGAGACAATATGGAAAAGCCATTCATTTGAAAACAGCCCCTCTCAGCAGCATAAATTCTATTAAAATTGATGCAAAAATAAAGAATCGTGCTAAAGCGTGAATGGAAGAAGGTGAACCGTACTTTATAAAAAGGTTATGGGGATAATGCCATAAAGAAATACTGATAAGAGTTATCAGTATCCTGGGTTAATCAATAATACTAGGGTACAGGGAAATATACTTAAAGATTCTCTACCATAAATTAATGAGGTGTCTAAGGGGAGCCAGAGACATAAGAAATATTGATACAGAAATGGATTTTGGGCTCACAATCTTAACTCCAATTTAAGAATAATTAGTTCTTAAGACAGCCCTGCTTCAAACTCGTCCTCATGATGGAAACATAAGATAGGCTTGCTACAGCAAAATGTGGGGAAGAAATTAGATGGTGTCCAGCTATCAGAATAGTTTGGGATCTTAAGTTTGCTTCCAATCAAGAGACATCAACAGCCCACATAGGAGAAATACACCAATATCAGTGATCTAAGGATTATAAATTTATAATCCAAATCAGGAGGGAAATAGTATCCACTTAAATTGTGAGATTCTGGTTTGCAGAAGGCTATCAGTGATAGTGGAAACGTGGAATACATTTGCAGGATCTACACAGGATATAAGCTTCTGGTGATTTCCCTCTAACCATGATTAAGGGATAGGAATAACCTGGTTACCAAACAGTAAATGAAAATGATAAACCTGACTCGAATGGCTAAAACCTTGTCATTTGACTTTCTGATACACTTTGGACTTGATCTGGTTTTCAATGTATTTTGTTTCATACTGGGATCTATTTATGAGGTATTCTGTCATCAAGGATAGTCTTGGACCTTTTACGTGTTTTTCTGGTTTTCGGTATGACACCAAGGACAAATGAACCAATAGGCAAGTACATAAGGGGAGCTGATACCAAGGAGTTTTCTAGAAGGAAGAAAATGTTGTGAAATTGTGTTAGCAAATTGTACAGTACTGCTTGAGGTGATTGAACCACGGACTGGTGAATGATTTGGAGAAAACGGTTTTTTAATAAGTATAAAAAGATTCATTTATAAATGGATACCTAATGAGGGAAGAGAAGGTAAAACCTCAGAAGCGGACCGGCCATGCCAGTTTGTGAGGAGACCGTCCTCTGTCCCCTTATTGGAGAGAAGCGCTTAGCAGCTGAAGCAATAGCCAACACTGGGCCTCTCCACTGGATCACTTTCACAGATGGAACTGAGAAAGGTGAGGAAAAGTTTCTAATCCACGGATGCCCAAACCGTGCATCGGAGCAGCAGCGGAGGAGAACGAGAGTTGCAGCGGGGATTTCAAAATTTCAACGTGAGTTCAATATTCGGAAGCATTTCTTGGGATTATTGTATCAGGAGCTGAAACATGGCTCTCTAGGCACAACCCTGAAATAGTACAAGCAAAAAGATCTGACTGGGAGCATCCTATGTTTAACCTTGCCTTTTATGGGAGGGAACCCCGGGGGGGCTACCAAGGTGGTGAGAATGGGCCCATGTTGCTTCAGGCAACCTCTAAAGGATGCCGATTTCCATCTTTGAGAGTTCTGGGCCAGAGCCATTTTACATAGCTTAAGCCACATGAGGGTTGTAACAATCCCAGGAACCACACTAATCTCTAAAATAGCTTTTACTGTGATTGCATTGAGGAGTAAAGAAGATAAAATAGGTAAGGACATTTAGGGCACCACTGGGGGCGTGATAGGCCCTTTTGGTATAAATAACTGCTCACTTTCATAATATTTTTGCATATATGGAGGTAGTGATGGAGGAATGGAAATCACTAATAAATCAGGATATACTTAAGGAAGATTTATTTGAGTTTTCAAGTTGGCAGTCACATTGCTTCCAAGTTCAATCACTCAGCTACTCTTGCTCCTCACCCCTCAAGCCTTACCAATAAGCAAAAGATAATAAACCACAAAGCATCATTTCTCTTTTTAAAAAAATTTAAATGCACCCAACACTTGCCGTTTTAATCATTGTTCCATGTACAGTTCCACCGTCCTTAGTATATACCTAAAGTTGAGCAGCCAACACGAATTCTAGAACATTATCATCATCACTCCATTAATACCCATTAGCACTTTGTAGTCACCTCTGTGGCTACTACTAATCCACTTTTAAATTCCGTGGATAAGTCTATCGCAAACATTTCAGACCACTCGAGTTCTATTTGTACATCTTTTCCTAAGTAATATGTGCGACATACTGCATTGCAGTGGATAGTTTGCTGATTTTGTTATTCTCAGACCTGCACAGCTTGGATTTATGAAGCTACTGGCAGGAAAAGCAGCAATAACATCATGAGGTTGGTGGGGCAAGCTATATGATTTTCATCAGACTGGACTGATAACTGACTCCTTGGAGTGCAACCCCATTGTAAGTCGAGAACACCCGAAGGTGGATCTGTGGTCTTCATTCCTGGCTGGCTTCCTAAGGCTTTCAAGACCTACCCCATTGTAGCATGTGTTAGGATTTCCATTCCTGCATAGGGCCAAACTGCAGTGTGGCCCAGTTCATTCATCTGCCGATGGGGGGTTTCTACATGTTGGCGATCATCAGTGCCACCCCCACGGCCATTGGGGCGGAATTATTTGTGTGAGTCGACATTTCTCCTCTCGGGTGCAGTGAGGAGGGCCATTACGGAATCCTGTGGAAGCTCTATCTTTCACTTTCTGAGGGGCTGTCAGATTGCTTACCACAATGGAAATGGGAAATACACTATTTTATATCCCCACTGGCAGTGCACGAGTTTTCCCATTTTTCCACCAAAGCAGCACCTTTTTTTTCCTTAAAGTCAAAAATAGCAACTCAGTGCTTGGCTTAGCAACTGACTACGACTGCTGAATTACACAGATGGGAGGGTTTGTTTCATCATAAAATCCTGGCCCAGGGCCTCGGGGAAGAGGTACTGCTTCCTCCTGCAGCTCAGTGAGTGTCCTGGACTTTCCCTGTGTTCTACAGTGGGCTGGACATTACCAGGGAGTCTCTGCTGCGGTGGCAGCCTGTGTGACAGACAGATGAGGCTCTTCCCACGCCGGTCACACAGGGTGGTAATGGGTGATGGCCTCCAGTGTCAACTCCCTTACCCCCAACCCCCCAAAACAGCATCCGAAAGATGCCTATTTTTGCCTGGAGGAGCGCCACAAAACCAGATTTTAGAGATAAACTTGAAAACTCTATAAAGAACAAGTAACAAGGGATTCGGGGGAGCGTAAAACTTGCTTTACTATCTAATGCCCGACTCTGCTGAGGGATGTTTGAAAAGGAATTTCCCATTTGGGGATTTCAACCCAAACACCATTTTTACTTGCTCTTTTATTACTTACTGAATTTTCCTTTTGTCATGTGTCACTTCCCTAAATATTATCAGATTGCAATTCAAATTGAACTCTTAATTGGGAGGTGGGGTGGGATGACAACATCTTGAGAAGAGTTCACCTTTCAGGGATAAGTGTATACAAAAAATTAACAAAACAAAACATGCCTCCTCCCAAACCAACCATCCAGTTACCATCGATTTGATCCCAACTGGCAGGGATTCCACGTGGAGCAGAGGAAAACTGCCGCTTCAGGATTTCATGGAGGCAAATGGCCAGGCTTTCTTTGGTGCCATCTCTGGCTATGTTCAAACAGCCAAGCATTCCATCAGTCATCGGTCACTCTTTGTCCCACCCAGGGACACCTTTAAAACTCTGCCATTAAGTCAATACTGACCCATACCAGGCCCCTGTGGGTTTCTGAGACTGACTGCTTAGAGGACTAAAAAACCCAGTCTTTCTCCCACATACTGTAGTTTCTGCTAGCTTTGAACTTCCGGCCATGTGAACCACAGCCCAACACATAACCACTACACCATCAGGGCTCCTTAGAAGTGCCATCAATCAAAATCCAACCCACCTCTATGGTCCATTTCAGCTCAGCCATACTATGTGACAGAGAACTACTTTATGGAGTTTCCAATATACAAGGGTGTACCTCCACCCCCCCACCCCACCCCCCCAAAAAAAAACAGACCAAAGCTCTGCTGGGTGGAATATTTTTTTGGGGGGTGTCGCTGCACGGAGTAGTATTTTCAAGGTTTTTTTTCACAGGGGTTACAAGAGACAATCCCCACCCAGTCTGGCCCACAGTACCCCACTACCTCAGCCTGAGCCATCACATGCCATCAGTCACCTGGCCTCCCCCAGGCCCTTAGCCAGGGTTTGGGCAGAGAAATGGAAGGACAGAGAAATGAGTTACATTGCCACCTGAGAAATCTCAGAGGAGAGGACCCAGCCTTCACCTTCCTCCTGCTGGCTGGGATTTTTGTTGTGTGCAATTTTCCCACTAGGCAAGCATTCAGCAACCTGATCTGAGTTAGTGCATCCAGTGGCATCACTTGAGAAGGTTCTCTCTGAACACATAGAATTTTTTCATGAAAGCTTCACTTGAACCTTCTTTTTTGTGATGGCCAATTTCAGAGATCCGCATGTGGCTATGAGATTTTGTTTCCTGCTCAGGAAATTTGCCACAGAAACTGTTGTGATGTTGCATACAGCTTACAAGGATGGCGCTATGGGAAAAACACACTTACAAGTGGTTTCCTTGTTTTAAAAAAGGTAAAATGTCGATTGAGGACAAACTTTCTTCTGGATGTCCCTCAACTTCCCAACGGATGAAAATGTGGACAAAATCTGTGCTCTTGTGCTTGAAGACCGACGATGGACCACAGAAGAGATAGGGAAGTTATCTGGGAATGAGAAGGGTCACTGTAAAATTTGTGCTTTGGGTTCTGTCTGATCAGGAAAAAGAGCATTGAGTGGAAACATGCTGTACTTGAAAAGAACAGCAACCCGACTTTTCCTCCCAAGGTCATTACTGGTGATGAGACATGGTGCTGTTTTTACGTCCCCCAAAGCAAACATCAATCAAGCCAGTGGACGACACCACTGTCACCTGGCCCCCAAAACTCTTCAAGTGAAATCAAAGATCAAGACGATGCTCTTTTTTTTTTTATATGAGGGACTAGTGCATTTACAGTTCATTCCACCAGGTCAGACTATAAATCAAGCTTTCTACTTAGAGGTTCTGAAAATATTGTATAACAGTGTGCAACAAAAAAGACCCGATTTGTGTTTCTGCACATAAATGTTTCTTAGTCACATTAATGAGTTTGAGACAACTAGAAGTGGAATATAATTTTCAATGGAAATATAAGTAGAAAAGTCATTTCCTATGTACTTGTGATTTCCACCAGACGATCTCTTAATTCACCTCCATTGAAGCCATACCTGACAAGCCTCCAGTGATATTATGCAAACGAATTTGTATAATGTGTTTAAGTCATCAGATACACAACTTTCTATATTCATATATATATATATGCACACATGCATATATCTTTTTTCATTTTTTTCTTTTAAAATAATTTTATTGGGAGCGTGTACATCACTTATCATAATACATACATACATATACTGCGCCAAACCCCTTCACCTGCCTGCTGTTGTCATCCTCCTCCAAATCTATGAGCCCTTGATTTCAGCTTCTTTTCTCTTCAATGATTTTATTGGAGGCTCTTGCAGCTCTTCTCACATTTCATACATCATTTGTATCAAGCACATTTGTACACATGTTGCCATCTTCATTTCCAAATATTTTCTACTTGAGCCCCTGGTATAAGCAACTCTTTCCCTCTCCTTTTTTTCTTTATAAATCATTTTATTGGGGGCTGATACAACTCCCATCACGATCAATACATACATCAATTGTATGCAGCCCACATTTGCACACTTATTGCTATCATCACCCTCAAAACATCCTCCCTCCACTTAGGTCCTCAGTACCAGCTCCCCATGTTTCCCCTCTTCATTCCCCCTCCCCCATGAACCCTTAATAATTTATAAATTGTTATTACTTTTTCATATCGTACACTATCCAATGTGTCCCTTCACTCACTTCCCTGTTGTCTGTGCCCAGAGAGGAGGTTATATGTAGATCCCTGAAATTGGTTCCTCCTTTCTATTCCACCATCCCTCCACCCTCCCAGTATCACCACTCCCATCACTGGTCCTGAAGGGATCATCTATCCTAAATTCCCCATGTTTTCGGCTCCAGTGCACATCCCCTGGTCTAGCTGGATTTGTCTGGTAGAATTGGGTGGGAAGCATTTGAGAACTAGAGGTAAGTTGCATATTTCATTGTTACTATACTGTACCTTGACTGACACCTCCTCCCTGCAACCCCTCTGTAAGGGAAAGGCGCTTCACCTATGGATGGGCTTTGATTCCCCTATCTGTACTCCCTCTTATTTATAGTGATATCATTTCTTTGATGCCTGATACAGGATCCCTTACACACCTCATGGCCACACAGACTGGTGTGCTTCTCCCATGTGGGCTTTGTTGCTTCTGAGCTGGATGGCCGCTTGTTTACCTTCAAGTCTTTAAGACCCCAGACACTATATCTTTTGATAGCCAGGCACCATCAGCTTTCTTCACCACATTTGTTTATGCACATGCAGTGTTATAATTTGTAGTTCTTGAGGCCTGATAACTGATCCCTTTGACATCTCGTGGCCCCACAAGCTGGTGTGCTTCTTCCATGCGGACTTTGTTGCTTTTGAGTTAGATGGCTGCTTGTTTACTTTCAAGCATTGAAGACCCCAGATGCTACATCTTTTGATAGCCGGACACCATCAGCTTTTTCACCACCTTTGCTTATGCACACATTTGTCTCCAGTGATCGTGTCGGGAAGGTGAGCATCATGGAATGACAATTAAATAGCACAAAATGTTCTTGCACTGAGGAAGTGCTTAAGTGGAGGTCCAGTGCCCATCAGCTATCCTAATACTAACCCTATAACTATATGCACATTGATCTATTTCCCCATCATTATATATAAATATATCCAACTATGTACATGCCTGTACTTAGACCTCTATAAATCATATGCATATAGCTTATCGATCAAGTGAAACAAAGCAAGGCAACATTTTAAAATTTGTTTTTTCTTTAAAAATTGAGGCTGTGAATTTTTACTGGAGCAGATAGCCTCATCTTTCTCCTGAGGAGCAAATGG
>PVJH01025595.1:0-21815 GCA_004026705.1 Nesogale talazaci
GTGTGTGTGTGTGTGTGTAGGTAGAGTGGGGGGACTCTGACACCACTTCCCTTCAGGCCAATGATTACACTGTGGAGATTGCTCAGCAGCCTGGGCTGGAGGCCGCCGTGGACACCATGTCCCTGAGGCTGCTCACACACCAACGGGCCCATCAGCGCTTCCAGACCTACACAGCCCCCTCCATGACTCAGCCTTGACACCTGCTGCGGGAGGAGGGGTAGTCTACTGGGTACCGGCACAGCAACCTGCCCAGCCTAATAAAGTGGCATTGCCATCCCAGCTACCCACCCCACAACCTTGAAATCACTCTGTAGAAAAGAAGAGCTGCCCCACCCGCCCTGCAAGACAAGCACACACGCAGTGCCAGGTGTCCCTTTAATGGTGGGCACCACCTCAGGCCAGCACGCTTCTGAAGTTGGCCATGTGGTGCCGCACGCTGTCAGCGATCTGCTCGGCCGACTTGCTGCGGCCGTAGTAGTCCGTGAAGAGGCCGTCGGGGTTGAGCAGGTAGATGGCGATGGAGTGGTCCACGATGTAGTCCTGGTCCTCGTCCTTGGGGCCCATGCTGTAGTACACACGGTAGCTGCGACTGGCCTGGGCCACCTGCTCGCTGGAGCCTGTCAGACCGAGCAGCCGCGGGTGGAACTCCTGCACGTAGCGCGCCATGGCTGCCACGTCGTCGCGCTCAGGGTCCACCGTAACGAAGACTGGCTGCACGGTCGGCAGCCCGGGCTGCGCCTCCAGTCGCCGCACCACCCGCACCAGCTTCTCCAGCTCATCCGGGCAGATGTCAGGGCAGTGTGTGAAGCCAAAGTACAGCAGCACCCACTGGCCCCGGAAGTCAGCTTTACGGCGGGGCTGGCCCCGGTGGTCCAGCAGGCTGAAGTCGCCCTGGCCCACGGCCGCCTGGCGCAGGGCCCTGGTCCGCTGCTCCTGCCGCCGCCGCTCCTTCTCTGCTCGCGCGGCCAGCCAGGCGCCCCCCAGTCCGGCCCCAAACAGGCCTGTGACGAGCAACCTCGTCCGAAGCCCGAAGCTTGGTGCCCCGCCTTGGCCGCCAGTTCCAGCGGGGCCCCGCCCCGACAACGGTCGCGCCCGCAGGGGCGGGGCTTTGGCCCAGGGGGCTCCAGGGGGTGGCGGGCCGAGCGGCTTGAGCCCCTGCCAAGCCTTGGACACCCGAACTGGCAGCAGCATGGAGCTAGGACCTGCGGAAGAGCCGAGGGGTCAGGGGGTCGGTGGGCACAAGGGGCGCATCTCGGGGCTGCGCCCGCCGACCCGCCCGGGATCTGAGTGTGTCTGTCTTTGCAATAAACACTCGTTTCTGGGGAGGAAGTGAACGCGCTTGGCTTGCCCCTCGAGAACTGGCCGAACCCTGCGCCCTGGCGGACCCGACAGCCGCCTCTTCCGGTCCCCGCGGGCCAGTTGAACCCCCCAACTCGCCTCTCCCTCCACAGGAGGCCAGATTGAAGGAGGGGCGCCCCCCTCGCCGGACGCAAGCCCCCCGCCCAAAGGGCGGCCCCTCCCCGGCATCCACGCGCACACCTCGCGGAAGGAAGGCGCTATGGGTGGCGGTCTCGCTGGCTCTGCCCAGCTCCGCGCGGCTCCCTCACCGCTCCCGGGATTCGCTGGGCCGGCAGACACCACGCCGCGTCCCAGTGAGCATGCGTTCAAAGTGGCGCTGCGCAGGCGCACAGGCAGCGGGCTTGGTTGGGTACTGCGCTGTGCGGGGCACGTCCTGTTCTAATAAAGCCCCTCCCCTCGCCGGGCCCGCCTCTCGCGTCGGCTTCCGGTTCTGGGCGCCGGCGACAGGGCGCGCGCCCCCTACAGGCGTGGCGCTGGATGCCCGGCATGTCCGCCGGGAGCGAGGCTGTTCCTGCGCGTGCTGTTCAGCGGTCTCCAGGTCCGCACCTTCACGGGCCGCAGGACTGAGGGTTTCCGGGCATGACCTAATGCTGCAAAGTCCCAGAATGCACCAGGTCCAGCAGCACCTCCCTCCAGGCTTGGCCAATGGTGCGTCCAGGATGGTGTCCACGGAGGTCACTCCAGGACCACCCCCACGGGGGGTACGTCACGGTGGGCTCTACCGGGCAGAGGCACCGGGTGGCAAACTCTCGAGGTGTGATGTTTAGCTCCTCAGCCCATAAGCCCAGGGACACACCTCCTGCTTGCCCATACTTGGGAGCCTGCCCCACACAGGACCTCAGAGAGGGGACACCTTGCAGCCTCCTGGGGACACCAGTGCTTGCCTGCTTCTGGGCCTAGGCTGAGGTGGGGGGAAGGCTGAGTCCCCTGAGCTTTATGTATCTCTACCCCCCCCCCCCCCAGGGCATCAGCCTTCCACCTTCATAGCCTTCTTAATAAGGATAAAGCGAGGAAACAGGGATGTCATGAGAGGGGGCATTGCCTGGGGTGTGGGGAACGTTGAGAGGGAGGTCACAGGCTCTGAGCACTAAGGGTTTCCTGTGGGCTGAAGCCCAGGCTACCACCCTCCACGAGTTGAGGTAGGGAACTGAGGCACATTGTGAAGGTCAGAAGTTAGGCATCTCCATCCATAAACCAGATCAATGATTAAACCAGGCCCCACTCAAGAGTTGTGGGTGGTGGTTAATCCGAGACTTAAGTAAGCTGCCACTGAGTTGATTCCTTGCCCAGGGGCCGTGCAAGAGCAGAAGGGCTCCTGTGGGCTTCTGAGACGGAGGAGACAGCCTCCGCTTACTACCCTGGGCAGCTGGTGGTCACAAACTGCTGGCTTTGGCAGTTAGCCGCTGACTGTGTAACCCCTACACAGGCTGGTACCTGTCCTTGGAAACACAAGTCTTGGGACTGAGAAGCGTGTCGCCCATTCGAAGCACCATCCTATCTAGGGTACTGAGGGGGAGGGGTCTTGGTCCTGTTCTGTGGGGTGGCAAGGGAGCCAAGCCCTGCCCTGGGACCATGACTCAGGATTCTCCTGGGAGAAGCCTTGTGGTCCTGGCCTGGGGGCCTTAGTCTGGACCATGCTGGTCAGTGGAGCCGCCTATGGCCGCAGGCTCTCCAGCCTGAGGTTTTGGTCTGGGGAGCAAGTGAGCACCAAGATTCCTGTGGGAGGTTTGTCCACTTGGACTCAGAGCACTGGTCAGAGCTTCAGCCTTCTCCCAACCCAGCCCTAGATGTGGCACCTGCCTGGGGCAGCTGCAAGGTGAGGCATGCAAGAGATCTTGGGCATTCTCTGCCAACTCTGGGGGGTTAGGCTGCCAGCCCTCCCCAGGCGCCCATGGGCACACCCTGTGGTGCTCCGGTCCATCAAGGTGCATCCCAATGCCCTGAGCGTGGCGTCAGGAGCTGTTTCAATTGGAAGAGGGGCCACGAGCCCTGCCACTTCCACGCCTAGGCCCTGGGAGCTGTGGGGTCCTTGAAGTAGCCTGCATGGGGTCCCTGTTTCCAAGTGTTGCTCTCGTTGGCTCCTCTGATCCACATCTGTGTCGATTTCCACTTCTCTGTCTCACTGTCCACCCGGCCCTGTGTCCTCAGTGGCCATCGTGCAGGGAGGGGGTGAACGGAAGCCCCGGTGACCCTGCCCCTTCTCCCCAGGGCCTCGGTGTGCACAAAGAGCCAGACTCGAGGTTGCGTGGGACGCTTTAAGCACGCCTTGGTGGGGCTGTGTTCGCCCCACAGGTCAGTGGTCCATGTCGGTTAAGATCCGGGCCAGGTAGTCCGAGTGCCGGATCCCGAAGCTCCAGCCACCTGGCTTCCGGTACTGCAGATGGGGGAGGCCATGGAGCGGGCTGCCAGGCTTCTCTATCCCCCTAACCCCCACCCCCACTCCCGACGACCCTGGGTCCAGGGCCCCCACCACCCACAGCCTTCAGGCCACCTTGTCCACGTTGTAGGCCGCAGGCCCGGGATTCGGGGTGTGGTCTTCCGGCATCGAAGTGCGTGCCAGCATCGTGAACTGGGGAGCCCGGGACTTGTAGACCGTGGGGTTCACCACGTGGTAGGCGCAGGGCCCGGGGGTCTGCGGGAGGGAGGAGGGCCGCTGGGTCCTGCTTTCATTCCACGCTGACCACCCACACTGCCCTGGCCTCTCACCCTTCCCGGGACCCCGACTGCATTGGACCAGGCGGCCCGCCTCACCTTGCTGAGGTCCTCGAAGAAGGCACCCGCAACCCTGCGGCCGTAGAGGGAGTACGTGGGCGCCGACCCTTTGCTGATGACGCGGGAGCCCAGGAGGGAGGGCATCTTGTAGGTCGCGGGGCCTGCGTGGGGAGGTGAGTTCTGGCGGAGCGGTCCCCCCCACCCCCCGGAGTGGGGATCCAACCGGGGCTGGCGGCTCCTCGGCCCCTTCCCGCCGCACCTGGACTTTCCTGTTCAGATTGGACGCCCCAGTTTCGGGCAGCGATGGTGTGGCGAGGCGCGCTGTGGTACGCCAGGTTCCCGGCCCGCTCAGGGGAGTATCTGCCTGCGGGTGCACAGGGGGTGCGGGCAGGGTCGCGTGCGGCCTGTTAGGGGCGGGGCGGGGGTCTAGAGGGGTCAGACTCCGATTTGCCTAAGCCCCGGGGGCGGGAAGGGGGGGATTGTCGGGGCTTCTGGGTGTGGAGTGATCTGCGATGTTGGGGTCCCCGAGGGGGAGCTCGGGGTTCGGGCGGGGTTTCCGAGGCGGGCCTCTGGATGGAGGCAGCCCGGAGGTGGGGAGGGGGTCCCCGAGGGCCTGACCCGGTCCCGGCGTGAGGAAGCGCGCCGTGTCGCGCGGGCGGCCGTAGATGGAGTAGGAGGGCGCGCCGTCGGGACCGCGCACGGTCATGCGCGCAGGCACCAGGTAGCCGGGCCCCGGGCCGCAGGTCTGCTGCCGGGCGGGCAGGCGCGCCCCGAAGGTGTAGGCGGGGGCGCGGGGGCGGGACGGGTCGTGCAGGAGGTAGCCTGCGGGAGCGGGAGCCAAGCGTCGTCCCAGCGTCACCGCTGCCCTGCCCGGCCCCCGCCCCCGACGGCTCCTCGGCTCCCCAGGGCACGGAGGACACCAGCTGCAGACCCACGCCCCACGCCAAGTCGCCCAGGGCACTGGCCCCCGGCCTCCTTCCCCAGGCGTCGTCTCAGCCCTCCCCGGCCCGGACTCGGGCGCGCACAGCCCCCTCCCCCCGCCCCCCCTCCGCCAGTACCGGTGTTGGGAGGTAGCTGGTACTTGGGCCCAGGGCCTCGAGAAAGCGCCGCAATGGGCCCGCGGGGTCTGTGAGGTCGCCAGGAGCCGACCCAGACGTCCGAGTCCATAGCTCCAGCGACTGGCACCTGTGGATGGAGGCGTGGCGGCCCCGTCTCTCCACTCCCAGTTTCACGGGGCGCTCACCCCCGTTCCCTCCAGCCTCGCTCGGCTCCACTCGACTCCGGGGGCGGGGCCCACCCGGTATCCCGGGCGCCCGGGCGCCAAACAGTGGCTTTCAATGCTTGGTGGCCGGCGTGGGGCGGGGCAAGCCTTCCCAGGCCATCTTCTGTCCCTGATGCCCAAAATTAGTTCAGCAGGGAGTGTGTGGTCCCGACGCTTCGGGAGAGTACCTGGGGAGGGGCTCGGCCTGAGGTGCAGGCGCGCACTGACCTGTTCTAACGGTGCTCAGCAGCAGAGGGCGACTGTAGGCTGCCCCCGCCCAGCCCAACTCCCAGACCCCATTGTGTCCCCGTACCGCTTCCTGGCAACGGGGCTGCTGGCTCTGCGCCCCAGTCTGGCTCCACCCCAAGTCCCTGCACCATCTCTAGTGGGGCCTCTCCCGGGATCCCAGGGCGGTGCCTGGCAGCTGTCATCAGCTCCTGTACACGTGAAGGCTGGAAACGGAGGAGGCCGAAGCTAGAATCTACACATTTGAATGATGGTGTTGGCTACGAATATTGAAAACACCACGGCCTGCCAGAAGGGCAAACAAATCTTCCTTAGCAGAAGTACAGCCACGATGCTCCCTAGAAGGGCGAATGACATGTCGGGCGTCACCTACTTTAGACCGGTAATCAGCAGGCTGGCCCTCTGGGAAAGGGCATGGAGATTGGAGAAGTGCAGAGTCAGCAGAGTGAGCTCACTTCCTCGCAGGGTCGGGATCACTGGGACCCACTTGATGACATTTAACACACCAAAGCCAGTGACGAAGGAAATGAAGAATGCTTAGTTTGAAATAGATCAACGATGCTATCACAATGTGTTGATTAGAAAAAGAGAGGTGTGTTGATCATTATTGGTAATAGGAATGTGAAAGTTGGAAACAGGAAAGATTTATCATTGGAAATTATACTCTTGGTTATGGATCAATCACACATGAGAATTTTGCAAGAACAATGACTCATTCATTGCACATGATCCCCTTTTTCAAGAGCATAAATGATAGCTATATGAGTTAGCCTGGGTAGACTAGAGAAACAAGATTCATAAGCACACATATGTATATAAGGGAGAGGTTTATATGCAAGAGCGCTTGTACATTAAGAAAACATCCAATCTGAGGTCATAAGTCCGATATCAGCCCCTGTCTGATACCAGTCTGTAAAGCCTTCTTCAGACTCACAAAACATGCAATGACGCCGGATACAAGATGATCACAAGTCAGATGGTCTGAGTAGCTCCTCCAGCTTCAGAGGTCTGGTTCCATCAGGGTAGGTTCATGAGGCTCCTCTAGGATGTCTCACAGGGAGTCAGCCTTGTGTCTTGTCAGTAGAGGGTCTTCAAGGGACTGGGTAGAGAGTCTCTCACCTCCAAGGGGGAAATACCACCGAATTTCTCAGAGGAGAAGGCCACGCCCACCCAGAGGTCTCTTAGGCTGTCTCCAGATGGACAGGCTAGACCCCACCCCTCCACTCTTAATCCTCAAATTGACACCAGATTAGGTGACTGCCACCTTTTAAATGTGGACCGCGACAGACGGAATCCACAAGAGTCAAAGCCATGACATCAGTGGAAAGATGATGGAGCGGTTCAATATCACCAGTCCAACCCAGGTGGAATCAATGCTCATATGCAAGTTCATGTTGAAAATCATGAAAATTAAAACATGTTCCCAGGAGCCAAAGAGTCCCGACCTGCGGGTCCGTAATTCACAAGTCCTGGAGGGGGGAGCGGGAATTTGGGAAACGAGACGCGAGAAATGGAGACAAGACAGCACTCCGATCAAGTCTCGTTTATTCAAAGCAAAGGGCTCACGTTATGTAGGGGGTAGTGAGGGGGATGACACAGGTTAGAGACACCTGGTACTCTATTACAGCTGACTTCATCTGTGTCCGCATGCCCTGCAGGGTCTTAGATGAACATAAATGTCCTTGCATCACTGTTAGTACCTTATTGCTTCTGGCAGATACTAAAGGTCAGGACTATGTATAACTTCTTCATGTTCTAAAACAGACTTAACAAGGGGGGTAATTAAACAGGGCCACCTCCAGGCTTTCAGTTGAAACAAGAGATTACTCAAAATTTGGGCTTAATCTTTTTTTTGGGGGGGGCATCACTGCCCTCAGGTGGTGGGAGTAGGAAGCCCAGCCTTTGCTCCGTGGAGCTGGAATCAAACCGCCATCCCAGTGGATGGCACAACCACTACGCCACCGGGGCTCATCCCCTTGGGCTTAATCTTTAGCAAGGTTTTGGCTACGTGACTGTAGCCAGGTCAAGCATGTCCGGGCTGGATGGCTCCGGACACCAAAGTAGGAATTAGATTGCATCTGAATTTAGAGACTCAAGTACAGATTGCATTCATTAAATGCTAATGGCTGGAGACCAGATGAGTTTGGGGATGACATCAAGACCACCATCCACAAAGAAAGCAAAGGACATCATAAAAGGCAAGGAAAGACCAAGATGGATGTCAGAAGAGGTTCTAAAATGCACTCTTGAACATAGATTAGCTAAAGCACCTGGAAGAAATGATGAAGTAAAAGTTCAACGGGAAGGCTGAGCCCCGGGGGCGTAGTGGTTGTGCGCGGGACTGCGGCCCACTGGGACGGAGGTTCAATTCCGGCAGTGGGGCTGAGCGTCCTACCCCCACCACCGGAGAGCAGTGATGCCCCCCCAAAACAAAACAAAGCAAAAAGAACTAAACCGTCACTGTATCAAGAACTAAACAGTCACTGTATCAAAAAAATTGTTAACTTGTAGGCATTTCAAGAGGTAGCATATGATCAAGAACCTGGTACTGCAGGAAGGACAAGCAGCCCTAAGGGACTGGCAAAAAACAAGTCTGGAATTGGTGGAATAACAATTGAAATAGTTCAACAACCTGGTGAAGCACTGGAAGCTCTCACTGGTCCAAGAATTCTGGAGGACACTTACTGAGCGGTGAAAACGGAGGCGCAGACGGAGCTAGAATTTAGCCAGGGATGAGAAGTAGAGAGAGACTTTATGAAGGCAGGGAAGAACTCCCGGGAGCAGGGAAAGGAAAAGGAGCATCTTCAGCTCCCAGGCGGGCGGTGTTCTGCAACCCAAGGAGTTTGGTTAAGGAAACTGCATCTGGCAGTGAGGCGATGGGACATATATGGATAGGGCTTGAGTCAGGGAAATCTGAGGTGATTTAAGAGGAAGGGAGGTTTTAGAGTTGAAGCTGCAGGAGCTGAGTCTGTGAGAAATCATTTTGCTTCAACAAACTTGTTTCTTGGAATGCTGGCGGAAGGGACTGCAGAGTCCAGCAGATTGCCTGTCTTCCTGAGAGGCTGGGGGATGCCTACCTAGAAGAGGTCAGTATTTCTTGCTTAATTGTTTTAATTAGACCCCCCCCCCCCCCAGTACAATACTGAGCAGAAGTGGTGAGAAAAGATATCTTTGTTTTGTTCTTGCTTGCAGGAGAAAGCATCCAGACTTTCACTTTGAAGAATAATGGTACTGTTTTTGTTTTTTTGTAAATGCACTTTGCCAGGTTGGTTGAGGAAATTCTCTTTTATCCTTTGTTTGTAGAGGATCTTTAGTTATTTAGTGCTTTGTAACAGAAATATCACAAGCAGATGGTTTTTTTTTTTTTTAACACAGAGACCTTTATTTTCTCACAATGTAGTATAGGGTAGGGCTCCAAATTCAGGGTGCTAGCTCCAGGACAGCGGTTCTCAACCTGTGGGTCAAAGGGGTCACCCTTTGGGGGTCGAACAACCATTTCACAGGGTTACCTAAGACCATTGGCAAACAAATATATCTGATGGTCTTAGCAACCGAGACATGATTCCTCTATCCCTCTCCAGGCAGGTCTGCCCTCATGCAGATAGGCCCACATACGAGTACCCAGTGTGAAGACTGCTACACATGCTACAACATGCTTCAAGACAAAAGTTCATTTATCTGTCATTAGAAATAAATATTTCACAATATCTAATTGCAAATTGTTTTGTGATTCATCACTATGCTTTAATGATGTTGAATTTGTAGCAATGAAAATAGATCCTGCATACCAGATAGTTACATGATGATTCATAATAGTAGCAAAATTACAGTTATGAAATAGCAACGAGGGGCTGAGCCCCGGTGGCGTAAGTGGCTGGGTGTGGGACTGCGGCCCGCGGGCTTGGCGGTTCAGGTCCAGCGGCGGCTCTCAGGAGCAGCACTGGGTAGCGCCCACGACCACCAGAGGCAGTGATGCCCACCCTCCCCCCCACCCCCCCCCCAAAAAAAGAAATAGCAACGAAAATAATCTTATGATGGGGGGGTATCACCACAACATAAGGAACTGTTATTAAAGAGTCATGGCATTAGAAAGGTTGAGAACCACTGCTGTAGGGGAAGGTTTTCTGTCTATTCTGGAGAAAGGTCTTATCTTTCAACATGTGTGGACTGGCATTCCTTGAAGATGTGTTTTGGCATCAATCTTTCTCTGGGCCTAGGAGTGGACCTCAGGTCCCACCCTACTTTTTCTTTCTTGGTGTTAGGTCTCTCTTGAGTCATTCCTCTTTGCTCTGATCGCTCCTAAGACAAAAGCTAACAGATGCCACCTTCCTGAGAAACTCCCCTCACATCAGCCAGGGGCTGTGACCTGAAGAAGGCGGTGGCTTCCCCCTCAGTCTCCTTACACATCATGGGGGATGATTACATCCTAACTGCCAACCCCCAGAGAATTAGGGCCCATCCAAGTCCACACTTTTTTTTGAGACACAGTTCAATCCGTACATTGAGTGTTTTTATCTTGAAAGAGTATTATTAGATTTCATCAAATGCTTTTTCTTCATTATAGATGATCATGTGATTTAAAAAATGTTTGTGGAAATGAGGGGCAACACTAATTGATTTTGAATGTTACAACCATCTCAAATCCCTGGGATACGTCCTCCTTGGTCATGGAGTACAATTTCTTTGGTATGTCGATGGACTTGACTTGTATCTTATTTCTCTAGCTCTGCTACCACAGAAACCAGTAAAAATGTACCGTTACAAAGTCATGTTGTTGTTGGGTGTCATCCTCCCGCTCTGACCCACAGAGACCCTCTACAATACACAGTGGTCACGTGAACAAAACACCGCCCAGGCCTGCACTATCCTCACAATTGTTATTTTGAGCCCCTTGTTGCGGCTACTGTCAATCCCTTGTGGAGGACTTTCCTCTTCCTCACGGACCCTCTGCTGAGCACGCTATCCCTCCCCAGGGCCTGATCTTCCCTTAAGACAAGCCCAAAGGGTGGGTGTGGCGGTCATGTGCTTATGTGAATTTCATGATTGAGATGTAGGGGTGGAGTTTGGCCTGTTCATCTGGAGATAGCCAGTGAGGCCTCTGTGTGGGCATGGCTTTCTCCGGATACACGTTATCTTCCTTGTGGAGATGAGAGGCCATCTCCCCAGTTGTTGGGAGTTAGTCTCAGAGACAAGGAATTACCGACAAGACAAGATGGCAGCGTCCGACCTGCTGCAGGAGAAGCCACACGGCCTTGCCCTGATGGAACCAGACCTCTGAAGCTGGAGAGGCCTTGAGAGGATCCCTGCCAGCGATGAGTTGCTTCTGCCACCATGGAATGCTGTTGATGGACCCTGAGCCCCAGAAGCGAGGAGCCATGGGGAGACCCCTGTCGGCGCTGGGTCTCTGCACCCACTGGCCTGTGACTTTGTGAGTTGGAAGGAGACTTTATACTGGTATTGGGCATATGGGCTAATATCAGACTTATGACTTTGAGCTGGACTGGGCTGGGATGCTTTCTCAATGTCCCATTCCTCTTGTATATAAACCTTTCCCTTATATCCGTATGTGTGTCTATGAATTTGTTCCTGTAGTTCACCCGGACTAATACAGTGGGGATCCGATCCAATCCACAACACTTTGTTAGTATGTTTTTCAGAATTTTGGCATCCATAGTCCTAATAGATATTGGCCTGTAGGTTTATTTTATTTTATTTTTTGGGGGGGGGGGCGTAGAGAGGCATCACTGCCTCTGGTGGTCGTGGGCGCTACCCAGGGTACTCCTGAAAGCTGTCGCTGGATTTAAACCGCCAAGCCCTCGGTCCGCAGTCCCACACTCAACCACTTACGCCACCGAGGCTCAGCCCCAGGTTCTTTTCTTTTAATGCCTTTGTCTGGTTTGGGAATTAGGGTAATAAGGAGAGTCTTCAACAAATGTATGGAAAATGTGTATTATGAAAACACTACACATGGATTTCAAAATGTTTGCACCAAAATACTTACCCTAACTTGTTAGAACAGAATCTAGTTTGATGTACCAAGAAGGCTAATATATAAGTTTGAAGAGAAACCTTATTAGAGTAACAAAGCCTGTCAAAATTGAGCAAACATGAAATAAAAAAATCATTTTATTGGGGGCTCATATGACTCATCACAATCCATCCATCCATCCATCCACCCATCCATTGTATGTCAAGCACATATGTACATTTGTTGCCCTCATCATTCTCAAAACATTTTCTTTCTACTTAAGCTCTTGGTATCAGCTCATTTCCCTCCCCTTCCCCCCTCCCTCATGTACCCTTGATAATTTATAAATTACTAATATTTTGCCATATCCTACACTGTCAATGTCTCCCTTAATCCACTTCCCTGCTGTCCATACCCCAGGGAGGAGGTTATATGTAGAGCCTTATAATCGGTTTCCCCTTTCTACTCTGCCTTCCCTCCACTCTCCCGGTGTCACCACTCTCACCCCTGGTCTTGAAGGGATCCGCTGTCCTGGATTCCCCATGTTTCCAGTTCCTATCTGTACCAGTGTATATCCTCTGGATTCGTAAGGTAGAATTGGGATCATGATAGTGGGGGGAAGGGGAGAGGAAGTATTTAAGAACTAGAAGAAAGTTGCATAGTTGCTACACTGAGCCCTGACTCATCTCCCCCCTGTGGCCCTTCTGTTAAGGGGTGCTGTGATATCTACAGATGGACCTTGGGTCTCCAATCTGCACTCCCCCTCATTTATAATGATATAATTTTTAGTTCTTTGATGCCTGATATCTCATGGTCACACAGGCTGGTGTGCTTCTTCCATGTGGGCTTTGTTGCTTCTGAGCTAGATGGCTGCTTCATTACCTTCAAGCCTGTAAGGCCCCAGGTGCTATATTGTTTGATAGCCGGGCACCATCAGCTTTCTTCACCACTTTTGCACACATTTGTCTTCAGCAATTGTTGGGAAGGTGAGCATCATGGAATGTCAATTTAATAGAACAAAGTGTTCTTGCGTTGAGGAAGTACTTGAGTGGAGGCCCATGTCCATCTGCTGCCTTAATACTAAACCTATAAATAAATACATGCACATAGATCTATTTTCCTATCATATATAATATATAAATATATTTGCCTATGTACATCCCTATAAATGCTCTTTGCCTCCTAGTTCTTTCCTCTATTTCCTTTTACTTTCCTCTTGCCCCACTATCATGCTCAGCTTTCATTTGGGTCTCAATAATTTCTCTTGGTTACGTTACCCTTGATCAATCCCTACCAGGTCTCCTACACCCTCTTTGCTACTGATTTTGGATCACTTGTTGTTCCCTTGTCTTTGGGTTGGTCAATATCACCTCCTTTCCCCCACATCCCCCTCTTCCACGTCTCCCCAGAACCATAGGTCCTGTTGTTTTCTCCTCCAGACTGTTCATCCAGCTTATCTCACCTAGATAGACCTACAGAGATAATAATATGCACACAAAGAAACAAGACATAGCAAGATGGAGAAAACAAAACGATGACAAAAGACCCCCACCAATGTCCAGAAAAAAAATATTAATAAGTAATGTGGTGGTCATGTACTTGATGTCAATTTCATGATTGGGATGGAGGGGTGGAGTGTAGCCTGTCACTCTGGAGATAGCCAATGAGGGCTTTGTGTGGGCGTGGTTTTCTCCTGAGAATTCTGGGAAGTCTCGTGATATTTCCAAATTGGAGGGGAGAGACTAGACTGAGATCCTGGAAGGGGAACTACTGACAGGATGAGATGACAGCATGCTGATTGATCCTGATTCCTGGAGAATGGAGGAGCCAGAGAAGAGGCCACATGGGTTTGCCCTGATGGAGCCAAACCTCTGGGGCCGGAGAAGCCGTGTGAAGACTCCTGCCAGTGGTGAGATGCTTGGGAGGTCACGGGGAGGCTCCTGCAAGAGCTGAGATGCTTCTACTGCCACCAGACTCACAAGACTCTGCACCCACTGACCTGTGATTGTCCTGGTGTCATCACACATATTTCATAAGTTGTAAGGAGACTATAGACTGGAATTGGACATATGGGCTAACATTAGACTTGTGACCTTGGACTTGACTGGGTTGGGATGCTTTCTCAATGGTCCATTCCTCTTGTATATAAACCTTTCCCTTATAGCCATATGCATGTTTATGATTTTGTTTCTCTAGTATATCCAGACTGAAAATTGAAAAATAATAAAAATTGAAAAATAAAAAAGAGCAAGCATGAAATTTAAGGTGAAGCTTGGGTGTAGAATGGTGAAAATGTTGACACTTTCACAAAGGTTTATGGCAACAGTGCTTTAAAGCATCAACAGTTTGCAAATTTGAGATGGGGAAGTCCTCATCAGCAGACTGTCCACTTCAACTGCTGAGGAAAAGATTAATTTTGTTCATGCCGCAATTGAACAGGATCAACAATGACAACAGAAACAATGTGCCAGGGCAGTGATGCCTAAAAAAAAAAAGAAAGAAACAATGTGGCTGGTATTAGGCGCTGTCAAATCAGTTCTTGCCCTTTGTGACAGAACAAAACACTGCATGGTCTTGTGCCGTCCCACATTGTCCGTATGCCTGAGCCTATTGTTGCAGCCTCTGTGTCCGTCCGTATCTATGAGGCATTTCCTTTTTCCCTGCCCCTGCACTTCACCCAGCATGGTGTCCTCCAGGGACTGGTCTCTCCTGACAGCCTGCAAGGAGCATGCGGGCTGTACTTCTTTCAAGACAGGTCAGGCTGTCTAGTTAGCAGTCCAGGGTACTTTCAGTGTTCTTCTCCAGCACCTCAATCCAAGTGCTCCCATTCTTCAGACTTCCTTCTTCAATGTCCAACTTTCACATGCAGATGGGGCACTTGAAAAGAGCATGATTTGGGTCCGGGGCACCTGAGTCCTCAGAGTAACCTGCTTGCTTTCAACCCTCTAAAGCGGCCTACGCAGCAGAGTTACCTGATGCAGCACGTCTTTTGAGCGCTTGACTGCTGCTCTGATTGTGAACCCGGGCAAGACAAATTCCTCCAACGTCAAACGTTCTCCAGTTATCACAGGTGTGAGGGTTTGGACCCACTTGACATTGTGCCGTGATCCACACTGGAGGCTGCGTGCCTTGATCTTCATCAGCAAGTGCTTCAAGCCCTTCTCACTTTTAGTAAGCAAGGTTGTGTTGCCGGCCACAGGCTGTTAATGAATCGTCCTCCGTTCTTGACGCTACGATCTTCTTCATGGAATCCAGCTTCTCTGATGACCTGCTCAGTAACCAGATTGAGTCAGTGTGGTCAGGGGATGCAATCCTCCAGCACCCCTGTGGCGGTCGCGTGCTGATGTTAATTTCACGGTTGAGATGCAGGGGTGGAGTCTAGCCTGTTCATCTGGAGACAGCCAGTGAGTAGCCAATGAGGCCTGCGAGTAGTCTTCTGAGACTTCTGGGAAATCCCGTGACATTTCCCTCGTGGAGATGAGAAGCCATCTCCCCAGTTGTTGGGAGTCAGTCTCAGAGACAATGAACCCCAGACAAGACAAGATGACAGCATCTGAGGAGCTAAAGGAGCCGGAGGAGAAGCCACACAGCCTTACCCTGATGGAGCCAGAGCTTTGAAGCTGGAGAAGCCACGTGGAGATCCCTGCCAGCGCTGAGTTGCTTCTACCACCACTGGATGCTGTTGATGGACCCTGAGCCCTGGAAGCGAGGAGACATGGTGAGACCCCTGCCGGCGCTGGGACTCTGCACCCACTGCCCCATGACTTCATGAGTCGGAAGGAGACTTTATAGACTGGTAGCGGGCATCTGGGCTAATATCGGACTTATGACTTTGAACTGGATGGGGCTGGGATGCCTCTCAATGTCCTGTTCCTCTTGTACATAGACCTTTGCCTTACAACCACATGCGTGTCTGTGCGTTTGTTCCCTGGTCTGCCCGCACTCACACAGCCCCTTTCTTGCTTTTAAACCACTCAGTCATGCCTTATGTTCACACGCCTGCCTCCCAATCCACGGGCTGGCTGGTCCCCATGACCACAGTGAAGGGCTCTGGACCCCATTCTTCCTAATGCTATTCATGGTTTATGATCCACACAGGTGAATGCCTTTGCATGATCAATGAAACACAAGTAAGCATTTCTTCCCTGACACTCCTTGCTTTGTCATGATCAATCTGAACTCAGCAATGACATCCCTCATGCTGTGTGCTTTTCTGAATTTGACTTGAACTTTTGGCATCTCCCTGTCAGTGCACGCTCCTAAACTGTTGTAGAATGGTCTTTAGCCAAATTTTACCAGGAAGTGATGTTAATGATATTATAGCTGAATTTCCACATTCTGTGGGGTATCTTTCTTGGGGATGGGTATGCATATGGATCTCTGCCAGTCAGTTGGCCAGGTAGCTGCCTTCCAAGTTTTCTGGCTTTGAAGAGTGACTGCTTCTCGTGCTTCTTAAGCTTGTGGAAACCTTTCAATTGGTACTCCATCAACTCCCGGAGGCTTGTTTTTCGCTAGTGCTTTTATTTGCAGCTTGGACTTCTTCAGTACCATTGGTTCTGTTCATATGCTATTCGTTCAAGCTGAAGTGGTTGAATGTCAACTAGTTCTTTTTGGTACAGTGACTGTGTGTATTTCTTCCATCTTCTTTTGATGCTTCCAACGTTGGTCGATAATTTTGTCCATAGAATTTTAAAATATTGGGCTGAGCCCCGGTGGCGTAGTGGTTGTGCGCGGGACTGCGGCCCACTGGGACGGAGGTTCAATTCCAGCAGTGGGGCTGGGCCTCCTACTCCCACCACCTGAGAGCAGTGATGCCCCAAAAACCAAAAAAAAAAAAAAGAAATTTTTAAATATTGCAACTTGAGGTGTGATGTTTTTCCTCAGTTCTTTCAATTTAAGAGATAGTAAGCACATTTTCTCTTTTTGTTTTTCTACTTCTACTCTTTGCACATACCCTGCTAATGGGAGGTGTTTCATTTCTCTGGGACAAATGGTGTGGGTGCTGGGTTCTGCGGTAAATGTGTGCCCACTTACTTATGTTAAGAAACTGTCAAATTGATTCCCAGTTTGGTTGTATAATTTTTCATTTCCTTCATGTAGCGTGTTTTTTAAAATATCAAAATTATGCGCTTGAGATTCAGCCACATGGTTGATATGAACACCAGACAAAAACCCCAAAGCAGACCCACTGCCGTGGGGTTGATTGTGACACATGGCGGACTTAGGTCGGGGTTCTTCGTGGGAGTGCAAAGTCTCAGTTTTCTCCTGTGAACGGGCTGCTGGTTGTTTTTTTCAGGCATCAGTGCTCTCCGGTGGTGGGAGTAGGAGGCCCAGCCTTTGCGCCTGGGAGCTGGAATCGAACCCGGGCTGGTGATTTTGAACTGTTTACCTTGAAACTGGCTACACTACCAAGGTTGACTTGACTGTATTTAACTCATCTTCACTTTTTTTCTTTGAAACGGACTTGTACATCACAAAAGAATCCAAGTCCTCTTCCTTTTTACTTTTCATTAAACCCATCTTACTGGAGGCTCATACAGCTCTTGTAACATCCCATAACATCGATTGTATCAAACCTATTTGTACATATGTTGCCATTTTCAAAAAGTTTTCTACTTGCGCCCTTGGTATGAGCTCCTCCTCCTCCCCCTCCCTCGGCCGCCCTCCCACCTTTGTGAATCCTCGGTCCATTCGCTACTGTTCATATTTCATAGCCTGTACTGTCCGTTGTCTCCCTTCACCCTCACTTCCGCTAGCGACCCGTCGCTTTCCTCCTTTCACAGCCCTCCAGACCAATGCCTCAGCCGAAGAGTAAGGAATCTATTTGGTTTGGGTGGGCATCACTGCCTCTGGGGCTCGTGGGCGCTACCCAGCTGCCGCTGGGCTTGAACCGCCAAGCTCGCGGGCTGCAGTTTCTCACTCAACCACTTACGCCACCAGGGCTCAGCCCGAATCGGTCTATTTTTATACACTTTAATTTTATGGTCACTTTATTTTTTATGGAACGCTTCACAAATTTGCGTGTCATCCGTGCACAGGGGCTATGCTGATCTTCTCTGTACCGTTCCAATTGGAGTATACGTGCTGCCGAAGCGAGCACTGTTGTTACTTTAAATTTATACATCTCTGGCCTGTGTTTCCCCTTAGACTGTAGAATACTCACAAAGAGAAATGCATTTCATTCTGTCGCACAGCCATCTTATCGAACCAGCAGTTGCACGCGAGAAACCCCTACAGGTGGCTCTTTTTGTTCTTTCTTTCTTTCCCCACCTGCTCTCCCTCCAGACTTTCCTGTCCCTTCCTTCTCCCCTCATCCCCAGCCCCGGCCCAGTCCTAGTCTTTCCCGTCTTTCCCTTTGGTGTATAAACATTCTTAATTTTTCTTTATAATAATGTTGTCATAAAATATTTGCCTTTTTGAGATTGCCTAACTTTGCTAAGCCTAATGTTCTCTAATTTTGTCCATGTTTTAAAGGGTTTGATGGACTTGTCATTGTACTTTAAGGATGCACGATGTTCCATTTTAAGAATGTACCAGTTTAGGGGGACTGAGCCCCGGTGGCGTAGTGGTTGAGTGCGGGACTGCAGCCCACAGGGTTGGCGGTTCAAATCCAGCAGTAGCTCTGCAGGAGAAAGGTTGGGCTTCCCACTCCCACCAGAGGGTAGTGATGCCCCTACAAAACAATGTACCGTTTGTCTATCCATTCCTCTATAGTGGAGTTTTTCATTGCTCCCATAAACACTTCTGCAGCAAACACAGGCATGTCTGTTTTGTTCTTTATCTCTTTAGGGCATATGCCAAGGAGAGAGATCGCAGGATCATAAGGTACTTGCATTTGCACTTGTTTAAGAAAAGCACTCTGCAGTTTTCCATAGTGGTTGTATCTTTTACCAATCCCACCAGCAGTTATATGAGCCTCCCAATTTCGCCACATCCTCTCTGGTATTTACTATTATTATTATTTTTTTAAATTCTGCTGTGTCGGTGTGAGGTATATTGATTGGTTGTTAACGTATGTTCACTTTTAATGGTGGAAATGACCAGTGAGGGGGTGGGGCACACAAGTGACTCCCAAGTGAATATCGGGTGCGCCTTGAGATATTCATGGATATGCTTCTCACAAAGTTGAATTGTAAACATTAAGGAGAGGAGATCCTTGGCGGGATAAAGGGCACAGTGGCTGCAACCCTGAGCTCCAGGCTGACCCAGGGCTGTGTCACTCTGGGCGTGCAGATGGATTCCACCGCACCTAAAACAGCCAACCACTTAAAAATGGACGAGATGGAGGAGTGTGTGGGCTGCAGTTCAAGACCACCCGTCGCTCCTCTGGAGAAGGGGCGGCTTTCCACTGCGATGAAGAAGTATAGTCTCAGAAACCGACAGGGGAGACCGTTCAGTTCGGTTCTACTCTGTCCTGTAGGGTCCCCAGGCATCAGAATGGACTGGAGAGCTGTGTTTGGTTGGACTTCAGTATTGGGATGCTGCTTGCCTACGATGTCTGTGGCTCCCGCCAGAGGGCACTCTCCGAGCGCCGCGCCACATGGCAGCTGCCTCAGCTCGAAGCCAAGGAGTGGATTCTGCCTCAGGGAGACTTTGCAGGGCGGAACCAACTGCCCCTTGTGGGTCTCTGAGACCGGAACACTTTGGACAACCAAACTACTTGTTCGAATTTGCTCATAAGTGACATTATTTGAAATTTTGGCAAGAAAACAGATAAACTCTCTGCCCCAACACTGCCACAGTCATTGGAAACAGCGGCCATGTGCAGCCCATCAAGCTGGCCACAAGCACCAAAGAGCTGGGCAGACCTGACTCGCAGGGACAGTGCACACAGGTGTGCGTGGAGTTCACGGACAACACGAACCACTCCATCATCCACAACGTGAAAGGTGCTGGGCGGAGCGCCGAGCCACTCCCATGGAGTCCCTGCCAGAGGGCTGGCCGCTGGTGACTGAGGCTGTGAGTGCCGAGGCAGCTGGGGGTCTCTGAGGTCTGGTTGATCACTTGATCAAAGGGGATGAGGGGTGACTACTCAGTAAAGCATTTATATTGTGTGTAAATCAAAGAGATTTAGCTTTTCTTTTTTATTATTTTTTTTTGGTTTGTTTTTGTTTTTGGGCACCACTGCCTACTGGTGGGAGTGGGAGGCCCAGCCTTGCTCCTGGAGAGCTGCTGCTGGATTTGAACCGCCAACTCAGTGGGCCGCAGTCCCGCACACAACCACTACGCCACTGGGGCTCAGCCCTAGCTTTTGTTTTGATTTGACTTGCTCCCATTTCCCACAAACGTTAAATCTTATGGTTGATGGGATTGCTAACTTCAGCAGCACCCTTAGGGGCCCCTACTCTCCTTCATCTTGGTTCTATGTATTGCTAAGTAAAACATCATTGAGTTTGTCCCCACAGTTGCGACGACGGAGAACATCCGCAAACTCCCCCATGCGCAGTGCAATGACACTGGTGACATCTCAAGTCGCCCCACATTTACCACTAACCTCGTCCAAATCATCCCACTGCCACCACTCTGGTCTCTGCCTTGTTTGAGAATTCACTGCATTGGTCACACAGAGCTCACAGACAGTACTTACAGGTAGGGCGTTTATCAAGGAAGTGACACTCCAACAGAGTGGCTTGGCCCTCTGCCCAGCACCTTTCACGTTGTGGATGATGGAGTGACATGGTACAGTTCGGCACCAGGATCAACAGACTACCATTCAGGATCAGGATCAGCAAGCAGCAGCATGGAACAAAGTCTTCCTTCTTCAGTTCATCGCAGCTCTCTCAGCTCCCCTTGGCCACCTAAGGATCCCAGCTTCTGAAGAAGGCTCCTCTTGGCCTCAATCAGACCAGTTTCTTTCTTAGCCCTTGGCTTGGCCCCTGTCCCGCTTGGGCAAATGTTACAAAGCACACTTGACTCAGCGGTCCAGTGTCCAAAGGCACCCACTCCACCAGCAAGCCTCCTGCCGAAGGCCCCAGCCTCTCCCTCTGTGTTGGCACACCGACTGTGGTGGCCTGGCTGGGAGGCAGCCCTCTCACCCCGGGGGCCTGACTGCTGCCTTTTCCTCTGTACGCGGCTGTGCTTGCTGCTGCTGCTGCTCACCACATGGTCTCCTGGGTCTAGGACAGGGGTTCTCAACCTTCCTAGTGCCGCAATCCTTTCAGACAGTTCCTCATGTTGTGGTGACCCCCAACCACAAAATTATTTTCATTGCAACTTCATAACTGTAGGTCATTCGACCCCCAAAGGGGTTGCGTTCTGCAGGCTGAAAACCGCTAGTCTAGGAGGTTGTCAGCACAAAGACCACTGAAAGAAGCATCTCATTCCTGTGATACTCAGTATGGAGGTTCCTCCTGCCCACCTGCAGAATGGCTCAGAAAGATGACAAAACTCATCTGTTAGTCCAGGTAGCCCAGAGAAACAAATTCATAGACACTCATATGTGTATAGAAAAGATGTTTAAGTACGAGAGCAACTGGATATTGAAATAGCATGCCAGCCCAGCCCAGATCAAGTCTTTAAGTCTGATATTAGTCCATATGTCTGATGCCAATCTATAATGATGCCAAAGACAGGAAGATCACAGGCCAGTGGGTGGGAAGTCTCATGGATCCAGTGGCATTGTCAGCTCTGACAGGGGTCTTCACGTTGGCTCCTCCAGCTCCAGGGCTCGCTGCATCAGGGCAGCCTCACATGGCTTCACAGCAGACATGTCTCGCAGGGAGTGAGCCTGCGTCCCGCCTCCAGCAAGCTATATTTATCTCCTTAGCGCCTCCAAATGAGGTCATTAAGCTGCGGCTAAACTTCACTCTCAAATTGACAACAGGTATGTGATTACCACACGATCCATCTCCCCATTAGGGATCGATGCACTGTATTTGCATCAGGCATCATGCCATCTCATCTCCTTGGTGGCCCCCAGTCACAGCTGCTCCCTGCTCCCAGTGACCCTCTGGGACAGAGCAGAACTTCTCCTGTGGGTTTCCAAGACTACGTTTTGATGGGTGTGGAGTTTCACCTTTCTCCTGCCGAGCAGCTGGGGGGGTTCAACTGCTGAGCTTGCCTGTCCAACTTGTAACCACTATGCCACCCAGGCGCCTCCTGTGACCGGCTAGAAGGGCCCGATTAAGTAACCCACTTTAGCACAGTATCTACAGTGAGTCTCGTGTATACAGAATCCATTCACATGGAAAACAATCACTGATAACTTCTGCCACTCGCCTGTTTTCCAGGGCCAGAGTCAGCTGGCTCGAGAGGAATGCTCTCTGTCAG